>NQII01010509.1:5374-35673 GCA_002778355.1 Clitarchus hookeri
CCAACGGCCAAAATGCCTGACGTCTCCCGAGAATTTACATGTTAAGAGATATGATAAGTCATGTGCGACACACAACAAATTGACGTTACAACCGTAATGTGCAGAGGTGTGACATTTTCCCATGAACGATTACCAAGCGAGGTGGCGTCGCGGTTAACCTTCTGACTCGCATCCTGGAGGACCTGGGTTCGAATTGCGGTCCTGCCTTCCTGATTTCGGTTTCATTTGGATTCCCCAGGCGACTGCTGGAATGGCTGCTGGCTAAATTGCTTTCCCTTTCCTGCTTCTCTGAGCAAATTTCTTCCTCTCTAATGCCCTCGGCGACGAGATATTAAGCCCTTATATAAAGTTGAACCACTTCTGAAATCACGTTGTCATGAAGGTTAGTTTTTAATAATGTAGATAGTCTGACTAATATGCAGTACGACTAATCATCATGAAAGGAGATGAAGCAGAGCGACTATTTAAAACTAGTAGGTCTGTATAAAACACAGAAGCCACAGTGAGTTTAGATTTTCAGAACAGAATAATTTNCGACTATTTAAAACTAGTAGGTCTGTATAAAACACAGAAGCCACAGTGAGTTTAGATTTTCAGAACAGAATAATTTTACGTTCCGAACGTAAAGCTTTATGACTGAAAAGAGCGTAGTTGCCAAATTTTTGCACTGGTTGTTTACTTACACACTCTTTTTACACTTGACGTATAGGTACACTGAGGAAAAGATTGCGTTTGTTCAAACAAAATTAATTTACCAAAAACAATCAATTGTTTGTATAGGAGCAGTAAAATACTTTGCTCTTTAAACCAAATTAGGTTTTTGGGTTTATTTGTTTCCTACATACATTTTGGCATGTTTTGTTGAACGAAATCTTNTCTTTAAACCAAATTAGGTTTTTGGGTTTATTTGTTTCCTACATACATTTTGGCATGTTTTGTTGAACGAAATCTTTTGTTGCCTCTACCAAAGTATTTTTCCCATACGAAAGTATTTGCTTCCCCTACTAAATCTATTTTTGGTATAACGTTGCGGTTTTTTGAGGTTATGTGCACACTTTTATTAGTGGGTTCGCCTTTTGTGTCGAGTTATCCACGAGACATGGACTTCGTATTTCAAAAGTTTTTTTATAAATACAGCTACGTAACTGCTAAGATACCTAGTGTAAAATATCACCGTATTATTAACACTACCAGAGTTTTGTGAATATCGTTACTGTAAAATTTAAATGTTCATAAATGTTTGAACACATAGCGATACGAACGCTACCGGTGCAAAGAATATATTCATATTTCAGCACATACACAGTCATTATTTATTCAGCTGAATACTTTCGAATTATTAAAAAAAATTCAACACTTAGCTAACATACAGGACGATGTTAGAAATCCGCGTGTATGCCTGACAATGAAACCGAAACAACTGCAGAACACTTAATTTCAAACCCTGCACTTGAGTAATAATTTATTAAATTACCTTCTAATCCTTCTATACTGTCAGTTAAATCCTGATCTTCTAAAATTCCCATGGTTATCTCATCAGCCTTTCTCAAGACAACCTCGTGCCTAGACTTCTAACGTAAAAATTGACGATTTTTTTGGAAGCACGCAGTTNATCAGCCTTTCTCAAGACAACCTCGTGCCTAGACTTCTAACGTAAAAATTGACGATTTTTTTGGAAGCACGCAGTTATCAAAGAAGGCGGAAATCAACCAAATGTTTAAGCGACGCTAACAAACTCTTTGGCCGCTGCAAATAAATTCTTTGTTAAAATATATATCACATATAAATTAATTAATTTTTTTACAAATTTTAAGAATATGTTTTTTTACAATAAATACTTATGGATCATACTGAAACACCGAAATGTTTGTTTGGCAGAAACAATTGTTTTAAATATGTTTTTTGGCTATTTGAACAAATTTCATTCATTTGGAGGAATTGAGGCTTGTTTGTATCAAGAAAATGTACTTTAACTAAACAAACGCCACAGAAATATATTGGGAATACTTAAATGATTATTTTTCTCAATGCAAATGGTGGGTGACGCTAATACAATATCATCTAAACTTAAATTTATATTTTGTAAACTCGCAACTCGAACACATATTCCTCCGCATCATAAGTAGTGTTTCCAGTTCAGCCACGAAATTCAGCTAGTTTCCTATGAGTTGGACTACTATTGTGTAAAGTAGAAAGGATTAGACATTGCTACTATACTGTAACAATAATCTCTTACAACCATATGCTTAGCACGCACAGATAACACTTAAAATGACAGCATTTCCGATATAATAAATGGAGGTGAAATACTAGGAGGTAAAATTGTAACACGTCCTTCTGGTAACACTAGAAAAAGTATTGTGTGTTAATATAACTAGCTTACCCACGGAAAATCATACAAAGTTGACGTCAAGCAAAATTAAACACTCAGATTGATAAAACTTAGTTGCCACAGTATAATATTCAAGTAAAATATTTTCAGTACGGGAATTGAAACCTGATACACAAAGCTTGAAAAACACATAGGTCTAAATCAACTACCTTTAATTATTTTAACGAACAACTTAATTCTATTAAAATAAAATAATACAATATATTACTAAGATATGGAGCTAAAAAATTAGCAGTACTTAACTCATATCTGAACCGAAGTATAATAAACATATTAAGTTAACTGTTGTATCCTTATAATAAGTATACAAATAACTGTAAATAATAAAATATGTTTCCTATTTACTTCACGTATTCCGTAGTGTTGACCAGACATCAGTTATTCATGAGTTTGGTTACTCATTTTGTTGTTTTTATCTCGATTCATTTACAAGTGGGCCTACCTGTTTAATTCCTCCTGCGTAATTCTGTGCGTTTAATATATACGTTTAAAACCGGTTCTCTAAGCTTTTTTCTGTGTTTCTGCGTAATTTTATAATTTTTTGGCGTCGGACAATAAACCTCAGCAATTATGTAAGTACATAATAATTATTAATCTAATGAAACCTGTTTTTTTATAAACGACGATTCACGATTGTTTATTATGTATTGTTGTTCGAGGATAAATCAAGAAGTTACTGATAACTAATAAGTCTACTCTCCTCTACATGGGTGCAAATACATTTCAGTCAAGTTCTTAAAGTATAGATGGTAGGCAGGCGCNAATAAGTCTACTCTCCTCTACATGGGTGCAAATACATTTCAGTCAAGTTCTTAAAGTATAGATGGTAGGCAGGCGCTGACTTCTTATTGACAACAATTGTTGTTAGAGATGAAACCATTAACATGTAAAACATTATCGAGACAATTAAAATACATTATAGAACTACCCAAGATTCCAATTCTGAAATACTCATAAAATTAATTTAACTTGCAATCAACTGCATTACGGAGGTAAGATTCGGAGCATCGACTTCGGATGTAATCAGTCTAATGTTATGAATGATAGGGATCTTGACCTGGAATATTCATACGGCCATAATTTTGAAAATAAGTGCCTGAGCCCCCAAAATCCATAAATTTACATGTCCTTCCATAGCGCACGCTACTTGTGTGAAAGATTTGGTGGAAATCGATTGATTGGTACACAAGATAAAGCATTAAAACCTTATTTTCTTAATCGTGTCATATTACAAAACCACCTAAAAAATGTTTTTATGCTACGCGTCTAATAGATACTGTCAACATAAAAAGTTTGGTTGAATTTGGTTAAATTGTTAAATAGATATTCCAAACATATCAAAATATTTTAATTGCAGGAATTTTGAACATCAGTGACTGACCCCACTTAGATCATGCAACTTTACAATGGCCTTCTAAAAATGTCCCAAATGTTGCGGAAATTATTTTAATTATTTTGGAAATATGGCAAAACATTTACTTTGCTTAACTGACACTTCTTCGCAAAATATCCTGAAAAAGAGGATTTCTGTATGCATAAATGATGCTTCTAATTAATATTTTTGCATACAATATTTGGATGATTTTGTTGTAACATTTCATAGAGATAAGCAATTAACTAAATTATTTACATAAACCCCATCAAAACATGCTTACCTCACATAATACACGTTAATTTACATACCCTGCCATAGCAAATGAACGCACTTTAAAAGCATACTTATCCACCTAACATCGTCGAGATATGGCATTTAGCATTCATGTTTCATGTAGCAATCTTAATAAATGGAGGACAAAAAGTTTATTAATTAGAACTTTCCATAATTGTAATAGACTCAATATACAAAGTTAAATTTTAATTTCTTACATAGTTTCGTAGATATAGTACACGAAGCTAAAATGTTTGCATATGCGCTATTCAGATAATATAATACGTAAACACTAAAACCATATAAATTTTTATGTCCTACAACAGTACAACTTCTTCGCCCAATTCGAAAGCAATCGGTCTATTGTTTCCCAATACGGCATAAAAACTGTATTATTTAATGTGGGACTATCTTACAAAATGGCGGAGAAATATGTATTTGCATGGACAATTTTGATGGATATTATTTATACTGTCTGCATACAAAGTTAAAATTAAATTTGTTTAGACTTTTCGTAGATAAAAAAATTCTGAGCTCAAAATTTTATAAGGCCGCCATTTTGAAAATATAAAAGTTCTGACACCCTCAAAGTTTATATGTTTCCATGTCCTACGATAGTGCTACTTGATTGCCACATTTCGTATAAATCGGTTGTTTCTTGGAGATATCGCATAACTTTAATTTGACATGTGATACTATTTTACGAATTTGTGGACAAGATATTTTGTGTGGACACATTTGATGGTTGTAATATAAACAACCAGCATATGAATTTTCATTGGAATTAATTTCATGGTTTCGACAATTAACATATGAAACTAAACTCACTATATGGCCGCCATTTTAAAAATAAGAGTCTGACTTGCCTAAACATGTCAGTTAACATTACCTACCGCATTATATCTTGTTTGTCATATTGGGTAGGAATCGGTCAATTGTTTCCCGAGATATTACACAAAAACTTTATTAATTCTTGCAGCACTATCTTACAAAATGGCTGATATGGTGGTTTTGTTTGGCTTGTATGATACTTGTAATATATACTCTCTGCATACAAAATTTTATTGAAATTGGTTAAACAGCATTGTAGTTATACCAAATAAATCTAAATTATTTGCATGTCCGCTATTTTGAAAATAAGTGCCTAATAAAGTGCAATTACTTACATTTACCTGGCCCACTATAGTATTACTTATGTGCCAAATTTGGCAACAATTGGTTAAGTAGCTTTCGAGATATAATGTAAAAGCTTAATTTGTTCATACGGCGCTATCTTACAAAATGGCCTAGGTTCTGTGTAAACCAATTCTATGTTTGTTATATATACTCCTAGCATACAAAGTTAATTTGGAACTAATTAAATGGTTTCGAATAAATATCATAGTATGCTAAAATAGCTATATGGCAGCCATTTTAAAAATAGGTGCCTGACATACTTTAAACATATTTGTACAATTCAACTACCATATTCCTACTTGTTTGCCTAATTGGGTAGGAATCTGCCAATTGTTTCCAGAGATATTACACATAAAATGTATTAACTTAAGTAACGCTATCCTACAAAATGGCGGACAAAGGTTATTATTTTTGTTTATAGATAATGTCAGCGTACAAAATTTGGTTTAAATTGATAAAACTGTGTGGTAGTTATACCAAATGAACATAAAATATTTAATTTGCCGCGATTTTGAAAATAAATGCCTAATAATGTTTAATTAATAGTATTTACTTCACCTGTTATAGTATTACCAACGTGCCAAATTTGCCAAACATTGGTTGAGTAATTTTCGAGATATAATGTAACAACTTTATTTTTTCATGTGCGCTATCTTCCAAAATAGCAGACCAAAAACAATATTCACCTCTGATTCAATGCTCACGCATTGCGCTGTCACCATGCCAAATTTGGTTTAAATCAGTTAAATGGGTCCGAGATATGACACATCGTCCTAAATATTAATTTGGCCACCATTTTGAAAGTAAGTGCCTGTGGTCGAAAACTATAGAAGTTTGGTGTCCTTACTGAGTACCATATGTGTACCGAGTTTGGTGAAATTCGGTTTAAACGTTCAAAAATTGAAGGGGGTGTGGTGGCACACACACGCTCAGACACACACACAGACAAACATACACACGCTTAGTACGCGTTAGATATCTTAGCAAAAATTTTTTCAGAATTATATATTTTTAAAACAATTAAAGGATGTTCAATCTTAATCACTATACACTTATTTAGAACTGACTTTGAATGCTATACAGTTATTACAGTTTCCGGGATTAAATAAAATTAATATCCTTGTGTTCTCATTTATATGTTGCTTTTCAATACACACGTGCTATACAAGCAGAAAGGCAGTTTTGTTAAACTTTCGTTAGTAACTTACCATTCGTTCTTAACTAGCGTTGCAACTGTAACTTGATGCTTCCGCAGCTCCAGTCACATGGCAAAATTTCAGTTATCTAAATTGGCAAAATCACAAACTACAACAAAGCTCATAAATATTTCTGATACAAATAATAAATAGTACAACTATCTTACAACTAATTTTTTTTCTATTAGACATATTTATTCGTCTAAATAAACCTCGATTCCAAACTATCATGACATTAATAAGTAAACGTGTTTCGTGTGTCATAATAAATAACGTTCAAATAAACATATTGGTAAAGGAAGAAAGTACAATAATTGATCTCTAACGGGCGTGAACAATGCTACTGAATGTGGTTTCGGCAACAAACTCATCCTATGAAATGTTACTACAATTTTCCGTTCTGTGTTCTTTGTTGGCGTTTTGTGTGATACTCAAATGTAATAATAATTTTATCCGATTAAACTGGCTTGACGAGTCGGGAGGAGGGAGAAGCGGAGGGTAACGAATACTACGCATGTAGTTTTTGGTGCCAGTGTAGCCCCACGAGCGAAGTTGACGCGCTAATGGAAAATTATGCCCGGGTACAGCGCGGAAAACCCGTTTTAACTTTGCGAGGATCGAGTTAGGGGTTTTAGCTACTTTCCAATTCATTCGAGCGGAATTAGATTCCCCGAAGTGTAATCGCACAGTGCTAGTTTGCGAGGGACGGCAGCTGATGTGTGGGGTGAGGTGGGGCAAAGCGGGGAGGGGTGACAATTGAGGGTCGTTGTTTTTGGGGAAGGGTGGGGTTGATGGGCGGAAGGCAGGATACAGCGAGTGCAACTGGGCTTAAACATTCCCGTTCCTCGTTGGGCCTTGCCATGCAACTTCGTCTTCACGCTAGACGAAGAGGCTCAGAAGTGCAAACAACACATCGCACTGTTTTTAATTACTTATGTCGGTTTCGCCACGAAGCCTTAAAATTGTCCATTTAATTCTAAATAACAACACAATTTTAAAGACTATAATACACGATAATCCCGNCCACGAAGCCTTAAAATTGTCCATTTAATTCTAAATAACAACACAATTTTAAAGACTATAATACACGATAATCCCGACCTTGCACAATTCTCAGGTCCTTAGTGGCAGTCATAAGCCATGCCCACTTTCTGATAGAATTTATGCTGTATGGCTCACAACTTCTTGAGAAGCACAACTCTTAGTTTAATAGTTTACAATGCATACATAAAAGTGTAATATGTTATACGTGTATAATACTAGATGTCCCAAAANCTCTTAGTTTAATAGTTTACAATGCATACATAAAAGTGTAATATGTTATACGTGTATAATACTAGATGTCCCAAAAATTTTTTACACTACTTCAACGGGAATAACAGAGGAATTGTTATAAAAACCAGCTGATAAGCCTGCTTGTATTTGATGCTGTGAGGACAACATAGCGTTTGTGCGAATTTTAATAACAGTTAAAATGTACAATATGTCCGCCATCAGCAACAAGATATTGTGTGCAACGCTGNGTTTGTGCGAATTTTAATAACAGTTAAAATGTACAATATGTCCGCCATCAGCAACAAGATATTGTGTGCAACGCTGTGGAGTGAGTGGCGAGTGGAGAGGTTTAAGCGCCTCTTAACATCAGGTTCTTGAGAGCCGATGAGGGTGAAGTGATGTAGATATGGAGAAGCGCCGGATTCGAGGGTGGAGAAAACGGGAGATCCCCGAGGAAACCCGTCGATCAGCAGCATCGTCTCGCTCGATTCTCACGTGCGAAAATCACATAGCGGTCTCGCCGGGAATCGAACACAGTTTGCCACAGTAAGAGACAAATGCTCTAGCTGCTGCGCGACCGTAAACCCTCCAAAACTGTGGAACAGAACGACAAACCGCAGCTCCGGTTTCCATAGGAGTGAATTCACAGGCGGTCAAAATCGCGCCTGTCATGGCATCCAGTGTCCGTGGCTTTGTGGTGCACACAGTGATCTTGAGAGTTCCACACAGATAACAATCTAACGGCAACAAGTCTGCAGATCAAGGTGAGACCTCAGCACTTCCTCGTCGGCCTATCCACCTCGCAACAAATGTTTTTACCCGGGAGCTACTTGAAGTCTCGGTAGTAATGTGACGGTGCACCCTCCTGCAGGAAAAAGTAATGGTCGTCTGGGTGGAGTTGTGAGCAGCTGGCACAGTGTTTTCCTGCAACATGGCATGGCATCTTTAACCTTTCACTGTTCTGTCAAAGAAGAATCATCCCAAAAATTATCTGGCAGAAATTGCGCACCACGTTTTTAACACAGGGAATATTAACTGCTTGCTCTGCCACAATGGGATTTTCTTTAGCCCCGTACACGCATTTATGGCGGTTGATAGTTATATTAAATTAAAAGATTACCTCATCGAACCAAACAAACCCATCAGTAAAACTTTCGTGTTCGCTGCTCATGTTCATAATACTCTCACAACATTTGGCACACCTATCTGTGTCGTCTTTGTTCATAACGTGATGGTAAGGGGAAAGTAGGGCCTTCATTTTATTAGCTTGAAAATCCGACTGGTGATTAACTGACACCTGACACACGAGCAGCTTACCATATGGGCGTCGACTTCACAGGGGAACACAGCCCCACACTTCTTTCATCCGTTGTCAATCTCTTCTTGGCTTAACGTCCTTTCTTCAAATCACATATAGTTCCGTCCCTCCCTGTGTCACATAACCGTGTCATTGTTACGCATACTGGGTGCGCAATATCAAATTCTACCCTCCATCTTCTGCGCATCAATCATATTGTCACATTTCCAATAAAAATTTAAAATTAATTTACGTTACTGGAAAGAAAACCTTGCCATCATTGCCATTTCATTTACAATTGTAGTGCTCATTGGTGAAAATAGAACTAACAAAAGCAGAATAGCTACATATGCGCGCACACATCCAACATGCACCTTGTAGCATCAAGAGTGTATTTTTATACTTATGGGTGAGGGACAGGCATCAAACTGACAGATCTTTTATGGATAGTGGATAGATGATCTGTTGAAGAAGTGAGTGAAGTATTTTAAAACTTATTGAAAGATCAGGAGATTAATGCGAAAAATTTAAAGATCGGTCGAAAGATTGGGAGATTGAAAGAAAAATTGGTTGAGAGTTTGGGAAATTTATCGAAAAATCAGTAGAAAGTATTGATAGATTGGTCGAAAATACTGAAGGATTAAAATTAAAGAATAAGGGGCTGATTGAAATATTCTGAAAATTAATTATATAGACTGATCGAAAATACTGAAATATTATTCGAAAAGACTAAAATATTGATTGCAAATATCGAAAGNATTAATTATATAGACTGATCGAAAATACTGAAATATTATTCGAAAAGACTAAAATATTGATTGCAAATATCGAAAGATCTATCAAAATGATTGAAATATTGATCAGCATGATGAAAGATCAATAGAAAGAATTTGGAAGAAATTTAAATATTCATAGAAAATATTGACAGATTCATCGAAATATTAAGTGATGGATCGAAATATTGATTTTAAAAATTTGAAAGATTGCTCGAAAAGATTGAGGATNATTCATCGAAATATTAAGTGATGGATCGAAATATTGATTTTAAAAATTTGAAAGATTGCTCGAAAAGATTGAGGATTGATTGAAGTGTGGCAGTTTTATAAAACATTAATCGAAAAATTGATTTAAATTATTGATGGAAAGATTGATGGAAATATGAATGAAAGCTTATAAAGATCGAAACATTGAGGGCCAGGAAGAACACTGTATATCACCAGACTTGGGATCGTGCATTCCATTCTTCAAGGGCCTAAAGCTTTCTTTATGAGAATGGCTTCACTAACAACATAGGCGATCTAGCTCGATTCAGAAATTATACCACCATAGACGAAGTCGAGGTGTTGGTCGCAGGAACTCCAATAAACGATCGCTTTATCTTGATTTCTACACTCCAATAGTTGGGTGTCCGAACGAGTGCTTGAAATATGATCAGATTATTTACTTTGGCGGGGAAATGTATGTGCAATTACGAACACATCAAATAATGCCCTACAGAATTCGACTGAAGAGTCGAACATAAATAACATACGAGATTGAAAGCTGGAAACATCAGGGGATAGCAAGTGTAATGTCACATCTCGCATCAGACGATAAACTGTAACGTAGTATGATTTTGATCACATTAATAATCGTTGTGAAAAACAGACTATCGTGAAATAGCAATATCATCATTAAATTACTAATGAAGTTTAGTGGTAGTGGTGGGTGTCGAGCTGTAATGGGTAAATAGTCGGAGGGGGTGAGGGGTGTGTGGGCCGAGTGTGGCAAAAAGCAAATGATTTGTTGGAGTAGGGTAGTTGGATGAATGGTCGACTAGATAGCCAGTGGATGATAATCAGCGGCAGTATTTCAGTAATNTGTTGGAGTAGGGTAGTTGGATGAATGGTCGACTAGATAGCCAGTGGATGATAATCAGCGGCAGTATTTCAGTAATATAATGTTCATGCATTCGTGGCATAAAGGTTCACCGAACAGGATATGAATCTACTTATTTTAAGAATCACTTTCAGAAGATTAGTTAGATAGAGGTCAGCTACACGGTCTGGCCTTTGCTGGCCTCATATCATACATGGAAGAACAAAGAGAATCTTGTGGTGATAATGAGTATTCGGTCTTTAGATAGTAGACTTAGCAAGAATGCATGAACAGGGAATGAAGCAGTTTGGTTTGGATGGTGATGTTCCTTTCAACTAGGTTGAGAGATCATATTTTGATGGCTTGTCCTCATCTAGAAGCTAAGGGAACTCCACATCAAGATAGTTTAATAGTTTTCACAAATTATGTTGGCAATATGATAATGTATCTTGCAAAACTAGCTATGTCACAGAAAGGATGCAACTGGCAAAAGCTGCTGAAATTTTCACTCTTCAGTTAACAATATATTGCAAGCCAAACATGTGCATGTGATGTACAGGAGTTTTTCCAGCATGAAAAACTGCCATTTCCAGCTTCTCTCACCAGCATGGGTAGCCTGCACATTATCCAGAACTCAAATATTATTCAGAGCGTTACATCTTTCAAAGACACAGCAGCTGAATCTGGCTGAACAGTGCAAACATTTCTTCTTTATGGTGCGGCTGTATTCAACATGATGAATCCCAGATTAAGTAGAACTTTTTAGGATTCCATAAAATATGTATTTCAGCCTTACTCGAAGATGACAGCAGCACAATTGGAACGCGTGGATGTTATATGGGATAGATACCTGCCTGAAAGCCTTAGGAATTTAGCACGTGGAAAGAGGGGTTCGGGAGTAAGAACACACATTGCTCCAAATACGCAAATACCTATGAACTGGTCAAATATCTTGAGGNAAAGAGGGGTTCGGGAGTAAGAACACACATTGCTCCAAATACGCAAATACCTATGAACTGGTCAAATATCTTGAGGGATCCGCAAAACGAGACAGAACATTTACATGTGTTAGCAAACCACACAATGTGCATTGCACAGGATGGGCAAGATTTGTAAACCACTGTATATACAGATGTTATGTCATCATGCAACAGGGAATCCATGTGAAATCGTTGTCCATGCTACAATGAGTAAGCTGATACAAGGCTTNTGTTATGTCATCATGCAACAGGGAATCCATGTGAAATCGTTGTCCATGCTACAATGAGTAAGCTGATACAAGGCTTATATGCCATATAGTAAATGCAGTAGATCGTGGATGCAAAAAAATCGCGTTACGAACAGTTGATACAGATGTTCTCGNATATGCCATATAGTAAATGCAGTAGATCGTGGATGCAAAAAAATCGCGTTACGAACAGTTGATACAGATGTTCTCGTATTTGCTATTGTTGCAAGTACAACAATTTGTCGGAGAGCTGGTAGTCTGGGTATACATGGTGCTGAGAAAAGCCATCAATGTATTGCTGCACGTACCATAGCCAAATCACTAGGCCCACAAATAACTAGTGCAGTGCCAGTTTTTCCTGCCTTCTCTGGGTGCGATGTGGTTTCTGTGTTCTTTGCAAAGGGGGAAAAAATAGCATGGGGAAAATTGTGCGCCTTCCCAAAAGCTACATCTACCTTTCTGACTCTGTCACATGGTAACATTACATGGATACTCTTCAGAAGTTTGTAGTATGACAAATCCAGCAGTAATACCACTGTAAATTCGGCACGAATGACTCTCTTCTCTAAGAAAGCACGCTAGCTTGAAGAGATTCCGAAGACAAAAGATGTACTTTCACTTCACGTTTCGGCGTATTGCCTATCAAGGGGGGTTTATTTGGAGTCATGCTACAACTCCTATGATTAAGGCACCAAATCCTGCTGATTACAGATGGAAGAAATAAAGAGGAATCTGAGAGCCAGTGTGGATTCCATTGCCAAATGCAATTGAGTCCCTCGCAAAACTGTTGAAATGTGGGTGTAAATAGGCTTGTTCTACAGTCTGCTGCAAGTGCAAGAAATCCAGCTTGCCATGTAAAGCATTATGAAATAGTGGTGGGGAGTGCAATCAACAGGAGTAATGTAAATAATGAGAATGAGTGTAATGTATATTTATAAATAATGGTAAGGATAGTGTTCATTATTTGAGATCATTTTCTTTAATTCTTGTTGAGGGACTGAATATAGGAGACTGAAAATTATAAGGGGACCATTAGTAGTATTTCTTCATAGTGAAAGCTTGATTTAGTTTTGGCCGTCTATTATAAAATAACAATTTGTTTTAATGATTAACTGAGTCTTACATTCACTTCTAAATATTCCAAATGTTATCCTCCAGCAGATATTTACAATGTAAGCGTAGAAGTTACACTGCATTCCTTTTATAAATGTTTGATCTTCTCCAGATAGGTTTTAATTGAGTTGCATTGCCGATATGCATTGTTTGGTACCAAAATTATTGACGTACGTCAAATGGTTCGCAAAAAAAATATAAAAACACAAATTTAATTTATAAAATATTCANTACCAAAATTATTGACGTACGTCAAATGGTTCGCAAAAAAAATATAAAAACACAAATTTAATTTATAAAATATTCAAATTTTTAACCTGTGTATTACATTCACTCTAAAGTTGGTCGTGGTTCCGCTTCTTAAATCAACCTACGACACTTAATGTATGTCTGTGGAAAGTGGCTTGCTTCTAGAATAAAATGCAAAGTGATGTCAGCTAACACCCGGTCTAATTTGGAATGTTTGAATTACACTGCTTGGTCACAGATATCGCTAAACCCATAAAGTGTCATCGTCCATTGACATTAAAAATGAAGACCACATATAGTACTAACTGCACAATGTTAATGATTGAAGTCACTTCACAGGGATCACACTGCAGCACATGTTACAGCGGTTGCTTGTGGCCAGTACCATGTAGTTTAAAAGGTTGTACAGCAGACTTGAAAGGCAGACGTTTGTGTGTTAAGAGACATATCAGTATGCCATGGCATCGTGATCGCGAAGAATAGCACCATCCGAACCTATTTTAATGGGTCGTATTGTGAGACTGCACGAAGCCAGGTGGTCAGTTCGTCGTATAGCCATTCATTTTGGCTGTGCAGTCACCACTGTGACACGATGTGTGTAGGTCGTACATANTGGTCAGTTCGTCGTATAGCCATTCATTTTGGCTGTGCAGTCACCACTGTGACACGATGTGTGTAGGTCGTACATAATGCAGAGCAGGTATCGGTCTTCTAGACTCACTACAGGTAAAGACGATCATCGAATCAGCTGACATGCAGTAGCAGAACATGAAACCACATCTAGAGAAACCCTGCAGTCTGTAGGGCCTGCACTGCATTTCCTGGTCTCAACAAGAACCATTCTATGCTGTTTGACTGAGGCTAACCTACAGGCACTGCATACACTAAACCTTCTGCCTTCGGCCCCTTAGCATCGTGTGGCATGCCGACAATGGCATTAATAAAGCCAACTGTGGACAAAGATATGGCGATGCATTTTGTCTCCGATGAGTCCAGCTTCAATATTAGTGCAGATGATGGTTCCAGTAGGGTTTGGCGCCGCAGTGGGTAACGCAACGATCCTGCGCTGATCCTTGAACGCAATTCGTCCTGGACACTAAGCTTTATGGATTGGGGTGCCATCAGTTATGATTCCCGGTTAAGTCTTGTGGTTCTTGAAGTTACGCAGAGAGCACAGCGATATGACAATGAGGTTCTGACCCCTCACTTCCTGTCAATTTTGCTCAGCATACCCAACACTATCATGCAGCAAGATGAAGCTCATTCCCATACAGACTGCATCACCAACAGGCTCTGCAAGATGTGGACACAATTTCTTGGCCTGCCATGTGTCCAAATTTGTCCCCTATTTGACACATGGGATATTATGAAGAGGCCTTTGCAACACCGTCAACCATCTGCCCAAACACTGGCTCATGTACGTGTGCAGTTGCAGGAAACATGGTGGTGTGTGCCTCAGGGTATTATCCGCCATATGTATGATGAAATTTCTCGTTGCATCGCTGCTTGTTTAACCGCGAGAAGAGGCACTACCCCTTATTTAAAGCGTGCCTTTCAGATGCTAAATGTGTCCTCTATGTGTAAAAGACTCTACTGATTAGTACTGTCATNCCTTATTTAAAGCGTGCCTTTCAGATGCTAAATGTGTCCTCTATGTGTAAAAGACTCTACTGATTAGTACTGTCAAATATGTATGTTATGGTTTACTTAATATTTTTCAATGCAAGGAAAGACGGTTTATCGATTTCTATGTCCTGCAGTGTACATTATTGTACGTAAAACATTTACCATAACGGTAATATAAAAAATAATCTTTTTTTTTCTCCAAAATTACAATATTTACAGCTAACATTTTTTATTATATGACTTCAAGAAACTTTTGCTTACGAATACATAGTATTGCGGAATAAAATAGCAAACTTTTGAACGCTAGGAGTGATTGAGAAAATCCTGGTGGTTCTGCTTATTTTTATTTCGTTGTGTGTCTTAGAAAACATATTTTATTTTTTATTTTTAAATAAGTTTTTACGTTTTTACGTCGAAATAACTTAGTTCCTGTGCCCAAAAAAATTAAAATAATCAATAACATAAATAAAAATACAGTTTTTCTCAAATATCACTTTAAATATTTTGCCACCAAAACAGGCCAATCAACTTTAATTTTTATATGCATACATGAGTGTGCGAACGAGAGAAATGTTTTGTGTCTAAGTGAGAGGCTGACTGTATATATTAAGCCGTGAAAATATGTGTGTGTATTCATCTTCTATGCACTGTAAAACGTTCTTTTTAAGCTATAAGAATGAATTATTATTTAAACTTAATTTTTATGTTTAACAACATCAACAATATTTTTAAAATGATTTATTTGGGTTTTTGTATCAAGATATATTTATTTGTTTCGAAACAGAGTCCGTAATATTTAGTTTTCCTTGCAACAGTATTTTCATTTGGCCGCATACATATGTCTTTATATTTTTACATTGTGTATATGTTCTTACAACGCCATGTTACTATTTGTATATTTGATCGTCGGGGCAGTTTTAAATGACAGTACAAATGATTTTGATTTGTAACCTTGGTGATTTACCACTTTGTAAAGAACGGTCTCAAGTTAAGTTTTGAATAAGGAAGACGGACATCTTGTTACGCGACGTCAGGCAGCTAGCCCGGGGTGAGCTGCGCACTAGATTTTAAAATAAAATTTTTCATAGTGAAATTTGAGTTTGATCTCCCTGAAACTGCAGGCCGTCTAATAAAGACGAAGACGCGAGGTGTTGTAAGTAGGAAGTAGGACTGTATCGCCTCCCTCCGCGTAGCTTTCCGAGAGGTTAGCTAGAAATCGTGCGACGTCCGTTAGGATACCATTTAACTTTACGCTAGTACCGTTAGCCGTACGCTTCCATATAGAGAAGACGTCACCCAGGGCTGCTGCGCATCCGGAGAGATTCCCTGTCGTCGTACTTGATCATCGGGAACTTCAAGACCTTCAAAATTCTGCGTTACTACGTTTCACCACTAATTTCAGTTAAGGAATCTCAAATAAAGTTTTTTACTTAACACCGTTAATATAACCTTCTAGAACATTTCTCACGTACTATGTTGTTTTTATTACCTAAACGGCATTTTTCGACATTTACAACGGCAAACCCGAACTGAATCCTTGCTCTGCCGCTAGCTAATGACAAAAGCTATATTTAAAGTAATCATTTTTGGAAGAATTATTAACGATAATGGGAGTGACTTGTAAACATTTCAAGTATTTTAATTCTTAACCATCACGAGAGCACTAGTGTTTCAAAGGCCACTCACTACCCAAGGAGATTTTTTCAATTATATTATCATTGTTTGCGGAGGCACAAATAATTTGCTAATGTGTAAAGCCATCTGAATTAAGTATTTGGTTTTTACGGTAAAAGTTAAATAATTGTGAGCACAATTAAACTTTCAGGTATTTTTTAACGCAGTCTCCTATTGTTGTTACTCAGTAGTCGTAGCAAGTTTTCTCCTAGTGTTCCTATTTGCTTATGTGTTTGTCCTGTCCACAAATATTTTTCTACCAGGCTACACTGTTACTGTCTGTACAAATGGTACACGTTACTTCAGACTGGTAAGATCAAGTGTGTATGTATTCCTTTTTACAGTCTAAATGGGGCCGGACAAAGTAACTCGCCTTCAAGTGTCAGTAGAGATAATTTAATTTTCCAGTTTTTCCACTGTTTTGTTTTACCAAGGAGTTAAAGGGTTAATAATTCTAGTTTTCAATAAGCACATTAATATCGTACTCATTTTGGACGAACGTGATGCGTAGATAGGGTTGACACACTACGCCAACAAATCATTACAAGTATTACAGATGTCGCAACGTCACCCACATATACACAGAAGTATAAAGATCCCCTTTCCCGCTCACAAACACAGTCTATCATTTTTTGTTTTACATCATCGTCGTTCTGCCACACCTCACACATTGCAGGTTTTTGTGTACGTTGTGCGTAATTGTGTGCGTGTTGTTACAGCACATACTAGCATTTGTGTGGTACAAGTTTAAATAGTCACTTATGAAATGTGCATTTTGGAATGGCTAGATCACTACTGCTCAAGAGAAAGGTGTAAATTAATTCTTGTGATATTAAAAATGACATAGATTATATGTTTTATAGCAATTATATGTGAAATTAATTTGTGGTGCGTAGTTATAAAACCACTGGTCTTCTCATTGGAAGTTTACGCACTATAATCTGAATGGAATCTGTATCTATGTTTTTCATTATCTACTCATAAACTCTTTTATTTAATACACAATGAAAATAAAAGTTTACACGACAAGCAACTTATCTAAATCGAGTAACACATTTACACACAGTAATCTTACAAATAATAACTTACATATATTTTATTCAAAAAATTCAAATATTCCAACACCAATCGCAAATATTATTTATAATTTACCTGTTTGTGTAGTTACATTTGTTTAGAAAATCGGCATAGTTTATAGGTAATCCGTTTCTCTTAATGTGAATTTCAACATTTTCAGCCTAAATTATGATAATGTAATTAACGTATTTAAAATTTTTTCGTTTAATCAAGTAAGGGTGTGCATTTTTTTATGTGTCTGTCTAAATTGCCTATTATTTCATAGAAAATTATAAGAATTACACGGCGTTCCCCGAGGGCAATGAGAGATACACCAATAGGTTTGAGTGTTTTCCGTCTTATTTGTGGCCGGAGCCAATTTGACCTACGCAGTATTATAAGTATTGTGCTTGAAATCACTCCTGCTAAATTAGTTCCAGATCTGTCGAAGAGTGTAGAATTATATAGGTAAAAACATACCTACATACGAACTTTGACTTTTACTTATACAGATTAAATATTGTAAACTAGAAGTTGGTCAGTTTTTGGTCTTGGGTGTAAACCGTGGGCATACCTATTAAACGCAATGACTGAATTGGCAAATAAATAATAAAACAAAATATTATAAAAATATTAATAAACACCTTTCAAAATTAATAGCAAAATAATTTGTTATTGTTCAGTGCATACAATTATCGCATGCAAGATATCATATGANCACCTTTCAAAATTAATAGCAAAATAATTTGTTATTGTTCAGTGCATACAATTATCGCATGCAAGATATCATATGAAACAAAAGTAACTGATCTACAAAAATGATCTAGCGAATAAGCTACCAAAAATTTACTAATGTACCTTACATTTTAAATCAAAATATGCAGCTGTAGTATTACTTTTTGATTTATATGAATGAGTGAGTGAAGAGATTTAGGTGGCTCTTGACACAGGCGTCTTGAGAGCCGATGAGGGTGAAATGAGGTGAGTGTGGAGCAGCACCGGAATAAGGAAGCGGAGGAAATGGGAGATCCCCAGGAAACACGCAGACCACCAGCATAGTCCGGTACGATTCCCACTTGCGAGAACCCGGGTGTGACCCGGCCGGGGATTGAACCCGGTTCGTCTTGGTTGGAGGCGAGTAGTCTAACCACTACTGTAAGTAGCGTTCTGGGGTAACCCCAGTGGGGGTAGAATTCGGCCTCCAGTACACGTGCGATGTTACGTACACTGGAAACTGGTTATGCTTCTGTCCGCCTGGAAAATGAATCGCTTACCACCACGATGAAGTGTTTTCCGGCTTTTATTCGAGGGTAAGAAGGCCCCATCAAATCCAGTGATATTGCCTTAAATGGTTCGTTTGGCACTCGTGGCTGTTGTTGCGTCATTCCTTCTGCACGGTGGCTCTTGAAGTGATTACGTGTCACACACTCATGTCCGTACCTGTGCACGTCTCGCANGCGTTCTAGGGTAACCCCATTGGGGGTAGAATTCGGCCTCTAGTACACGTGCGATGTTACGTGCACTGGAAACTGGATATGCTTCTGTCCGCCTGGAAAATGAATCGCTTACCACCACGATGAAGTGTTTCCCGGCTGTTAGTCGATGGTAGGAAGGGCCCATCAAATCCAGTGATATTGCCTTAAATTGTTCGTTTGGCACTCGTGGCTGTTGTTGCGTCATTCCTTCTGCACGGTGGCTCTTGAAGTGATTACGTGTCACACACTCATGTCCGTACCTGTGCACGTCTCGCATGGCTCCTGGCCAGTGAAGATGAGCTTGCACATTCCCTGTTGTTTGTAGTTCTCCTGGATGACCTGAGAACTGGCTGACATTCCCATGAAGTAACAACACCTGTTGACGTGCGTCCTTGGGCACGTAGAGGTGCCATGGCACTTCCGGTTGGCGTGGCCTGGTTTCCACGCACCCTCATTCCACTCGCCGCCATTATCCATTGCATTGTGTTATCTCCGACGTGCCCGACATACGTGAAGACTGTAGATGGTGTGAGTACATGTTATGTAGGAATGAAGACTGCGAATTTTTTCAGAATTTTTTGTTGACACTTTTTTTTTTATTATTCTAGTTAACGCGAAGTGTGAACCGCTGTTATTTCCTGCTACAGAAACTAGTAAGCCACTTGCTACTCTCAAGACTATGACAGCAGGTAGCAAAAATGTGTTATCTTATTAGAGTGGCATAAGAGTCTGATATTTCACAAAACGACAGTTCTGAGAGACGGTCCGTTCAGACGTTTCCAAACTAAGGGTGGATTGATAGCCAAAGCTGGTGTACTTTCGTTAGTAAAATGCCTTTTACAGTGGTTTAAATTGCTATGCCATTTATCATTTTTTAACTAAAATATGCGGAGAGCCTACTCCTTCCCAATCCTCAGAAAGGTCACACGAAGTGTTTTAGTCTATTTAATTAGCGTTATTGCAATCTAAATTTTCATGATGAAAATATTTTTCGTAGAAACGAACGCATAAGAAATTTTATTTCAGTTAGAAATTAGACTTTTATATCACGTTTCAGATATCTTAATTAAAAAACTGCTGTATTCTCTTCTCCTTGACAGATTTTAATTTGCAATTCAATTTTCTGCAGACATTTTTTGCACATTTCAAATTTAACTTCCAGGTCACGATCCGAAAGTCGTCATCTTCTCGGAATGTTATTGTTGTCACGCATGCGCTGAACTGCCACACTGGGACAGAGGAAAAATAACTAACATAACTATCAGCTGTAGTTTTTTTTACATATATATGAAGGAAAGTACGTCTATGTAGTACATTTGTCATTATCACCATGCTATTTTAACTGCTACGTTCTATATTCTTGGTGATAAAACGTATTTCATAAACAATTAGTTGAAAAAAATTAAGGACATGTCCGATATAAATTATGGCTACCAGATTTTTTCTTTTTTTTTAATACGGCATTTTATTATTAAAAAGTTAGCTATCCTTTTCTCAAATAGAAAATAGCTGATTGGAGCAATATAATAAAATGCCCTTCCAATAGCAGATTCACTAATGGAACGTGTGAAACTCTTTAAAAAAATTAACTTTAATTAGTGACTAAATCGAAATTATGTTTTTATTTTTCAGAGGAACTTTCTAAAGCCTTATTTGTAGATTATATATATATATATATATATATATATAGTCTAAAATAAAATTAAAATTATTGTCTCGGAAATAATGACTGCCATTGCGTTGTGTAGCAACCGATTTATTATAAAAATGCTCGTAATACAACAAGCAAATTTTCAGTTTTATAATTTCGTTTATTTTTTCTTAACTTTGCATCTATGTGCGTTTGCTTTGATAAAAGCTGTGGACAACACAAATTAAAAAATTTGTGAGCCAGCCTGATTCGCTTTCCTGAGCACAGATACCTAAGGCTCATCATGTCATCAACAATGATGTACTAAGAAAGGGCAGCAGTTGCTCAGGAAATAATAAAGACTTTGAAATGCAAAGATATTTCGGTTAAACTGGGAAAATCGAATTCAAGGTATCCTAACCCGGGTACTCCTTGTTGTAATTCTATCTCTCTCTGTAAATTAATGCAATACTGTATGAACACACACGTACACGAGCAGGGTATTGCAATGCAGTAAGCTTTCTAAACATTAATCGATTCCGAGAAGCATTATTTCCACGTTCTCTAATCGTGTTAACCGCCAGTGAGCGCCAATAAAGTGCCCACAATAGAGACTTGTAGAATTAGCGAGTCAATTTAACAGTAGGTTGCACTTCAAACACACTAGTAACTCGTGCATTAATCAGGTTGGACTGTCCTCGTAGGTATGTTTATTACGTGTGCCATACTAATTAAATTAAAGCCCATAATTTCTTATTACCATTATAATGCATCAATAAACTTACCAATCTTTACCATGCTAAATATAAAGAGTATATAAATTATTGTATTTTTACAAGCATAATTTTTTCTTAGAAGCTCTAAGAGTTAGTGCAAAGTATTTATGTTTAGGTTTTTTTTAAAGAGTGGGTTTTGAAGGTTTAATGTAAAGTTTTACCGATATATTTAGATAACGAATTCGTTATCATCTCCAGAAACGACAGGCAAAGTGATTTTTCAATATTCTAATTCTAAGTTTCTCCATAAATGTATTTATAGGTGTGTAAGGCCAGTCCTTTAATCTTAAAGTGACAAAAGGTTTACATTGCGTAGTTCTCTTTTTCAATGTTCAATGTTTCTTAAGTTACACCTTATTTGCGAAAATAAGCTGCAAAACTTCATTTTCATGTTGGCAATAACAAAACCCACACAANTCTTAAGTTACACCTTATTTGCGAAAATAAGCTGCAAAACTTCATTTTCATGTTGGCAATAACAAAACCCACACAATTACTAACTGTAATGACAATGTTCATAAATTACACTGCTGAGCATTCAAAAGTGCGCACGCAGTGTGCATCGGATGGTACTGGAACTTTATGGAGTTGGCGACACAAACTAACTAATACACATGATCACAAAAACAGAGCAGTAGTATATGCATTTGTGGTACGCTGTCCTGCCATATTCTNAAACTAACTAATACACATGATCACAAAAACAGAGCAGTAGTATATGCATTTGTGGTACGCTGTCCTGCCATATTCCATAGTGCGCGATATCGCACTTTGATCCATGCTGCAATGCGGTCCTGTATGGAGTCCAAGAGTCTCCGGATGTTATCCGGAGACATACAAGTCCCCAATGGTTGGACGNGGCCAGTGAAGATGAGCTTGCACATTCCCTGTTGTTTGTAGTTCTCCTGGATGACCTGAGAACTGGCTGACATTCACATGAAGTAACACCTGTTGACGTGCGTCCTTGGGCACGTAGAGGCGCCATGGAACTTCCGGTTGGCGTGGTCTGGTTTCCACGCACGCTCATTCAACCCGTCGCCATTATCCATTGCCTTGTGTTATCTCTGATATGCCCAACATACGTGAAGACTGTAGATGGTGTGAGTACATGTTATGTAGGAATGAAGACTGCGAATTTTTTCAAAATTTTTGTTGACACTTTTTTTTTATTTTATTATTCTAGTTAACGCGAAGTGTGAACCGCTGTTATTTCCTGCTACAGAAGCTAGTAAGCCACTTGCTACTCCCAAGACCATGACAGCAGGTAGCAAAAATGTGTTATCTTATTAGAGTGGCATAAGAGTCTGATATTTCACAAAACGAAAGTTCTGAGACACAGTCCGTTCACACGTTACAAACTAAGGGTGGATTGATAGCCAAAGCTGGTGTACTTTCATTAGTAAAATTCCTTTTACAGTGGTTTAAATTGCTATCTCATTTATCATTTTTTAACTAAAATATGCGCAGAGCCCACTCCTTCCCAATCCTCAGAAAGGTCACACGAAGTGTTTTAGTCTATTTAATTAGCGTTATTGCAATCTAAATTTTCATGATAAAAATATTTTTCGTAGAAACGAACGCATAAGAAATTTTATTTCAGTTAGAAATTGACTTGTATATCACGTTTCAGACATCTTAATTAAAAAACTGCTGTATTCTCTTCTCCTTGACAGATTTTAATTTGCAATTCAATTTTCTGCAGACATTTTTTGCACATTTCAAATTTAACTTCCAGGTCACGATCCGAAAGTCGTCATCTTCTCGGAATGTTATTGTTGTCACGCATGCGCTGAATTGCCACACTGGGACAGAGGAAAAATAATTAACATAACTATCAGCTGTAGTTTTTTTTACATATATATGAAGGAAAGTACGTCTGTGTAGTACATTTCACATTTACACCATGTTATTTTAACTGCTACGTTCTAGATTCTTGGTGATAAAACGTATTTGATAAACAATTAGTTGAATAAAATAAAGGACATGTCAGATATAAATTATGGCTACCAGATTTTTACTTTTTTTTTAATTCAACACTTTATGATTAAAAGGTTAGCTATCCTTTCCTCAAATAGAGAATAGATAATTGGAGCATGGGGAATATAATAAAATGGCCTTCCAATAGCAGATTCACTAATGGAACGTGTGAAACTCTTTAAAAAATTAAATTTTAATTAGTGACTAAATCGAAATGATGTTTTTATTTTTCAGAGGAACTTTCTAATGCCTTATTTGTAGATTTTATATATATATATAGTCTAAAATAAAAAAAATATTATTGTCTCAGAAATAATGACTGCCATTGCGTTGTGTAGTAACTGATTTATTATAAAAATGCTCGTAATACAACAAGCACATTTTCAATTTTATAATTTCGTTTATTTTTTCTTAATTTTGCATCCATGCGCGTTGGCTTTGATAGAAGCTGCGGAAAACACAAATTAAAAAATTTGTGAGCCAGCCTGTTCTCTCTTTCCTGAACACAGATACCTAAGGCTTATCATGTCATCAACAGTGGTGTACTAAGAAAGGGCAACAGTTGCTCAGGAAATAATGAAGACTTTGAAATGCAAAGTTATTTCGGTTAAACTGAAAAAATCGAATTCAGGGTATCCTAACCCGGGTACTCCTGGTTGTAATTCTATCTCTCTCGGTAAGTGAACACAATACTGTACGAACACACACGTACATGAGCAGGCTATTGCAATGCAGTAAGCTTTCTAAACATTAATCGATTCCGAGAAGCATTATTTCCACGTTCTCTAATCGTGTTAACCGCCAGTGAGCGCCAATAAAGTGCCCACAATAGAGACTTGTAGAATTAGCGAGTCAATTTAACAGTAGGTTGCACTTCAAACACACTAGTAACTCGTGCATAAATCAGGTTGGACTGTCCTCGTAGGTATGTTTATTGCGTGTGCCATACTAATTAAATTAAAGCCCATAATTTCTTATTACCATTATAATGCATCAATAAACTTCCCAATCTTTAAAATGCGAAATATAAAGAGTATATAAATTATTGTATTTTTACAAGAATAATTTTTTCTTAGAAGCTCTAAGAGTTAGTGCAAAGTATTTATGTTTAGGTTTTTTTTTTTAGAGTGGGTTTTGAAGATGCAATGTAAAGTTTTACCGGTATGTTTAGATAACTAATTCGTTATCATCTCCAGAAACGACAGGCAAAGTGATGTTTCAATATTCTAATTCTAAGTTTCTCCATAAATGTTTTTAAAGGTGTGTAAGGCGAGTCCTTTACTCTTAAAGTGACAAAATGTTTACATTGCGTAGTTCTCTATTTCAATGTTCAATGTCTCTTAAGTTACACCTTATTTGCGAAAATAAGCTGCAAAACTTCATTTTCATGTTGGCAATAACAAAACCCACACAATTACTAACTGTAATGACAATGTTCATAAATTACACTGCTGAGCATTCAAAAGTGCGCACGCAGTGTGCATCGGATGGTACTGGAACTTTATGGAGTTGGCGACACAAACTAACTAATACACATGATCACAAAAACAGAGCAGTAGTATATGCATTTGTGGTACGCTGTCCTGCCATATTCTATAGTGCGCGATATCGCACTTTGATCCATGATGCAATGCGGTCCTGTATGGAGTCCAAGAGTCTCCGGATGTTATCCGGAGACATACAAGTCCCCAATGGTTGGACGATGTGTTCCAAATCCCAGATGCTGTGGCATTGCAGCAGACAGCGTTTCAGCTGGTCTCACAAGTGCTCGATTGGGGACATGTCAGTGGAGCGGGCAAGACATGGTAGTGTTCGGCCCTGACGGAGGCAGTCGTGGGTGACCCGTGATATGTGCGGTCGGGCGTTATCCTGCTGGAATATCGCACTTGGGATCTCGACCAGACGTGTTAGCAGACGGGGGCGTAGGACCCCATCCACATGCCGCTGGGTCGACAACGTTCCACGTAACACGGCGAGAGCGGATTAGCTGTTGTAGACTATTGCTCTCCAGATCATAATGCCTGCCGTGAGGGAAGTGGAAAGTATGCTGCTCAGTGGTGAGATTGGGGTTTGTGGAGTTCACCATGGGCCCTCCATACCCGAGTGCGATGATCTTCAGTCCCCATAACGAAGCGGCACTCTTCACTTAACACCAGACATTGCCAGTCTGTGGTGTTCCGCATTGCTCTGGCCTGGCACCAATACGAACGGAGATCCTGCTGTTGAAAAGTGAATGGCAGCACACGTAATGGGCACTGGGATCGCAGATATTTTTCAGCAAGGCGTCGTTAAATGGTTCGTGGACACACAGGAGCCCCAGCACTGGCCAATATCGTAGACCGGGTTGCCATGGGATTCCTCCGCGCCTGGCACACGATCCTAAGATCCTCTCGACAATTAGTCAACCTCGCCCGTCTCCTGAGCCGGTCCCCCGTGTGTGGGTGCCTTCACGTATCCACTGCTCCCAACAGTATCAGACAGTATGGTCCGAACGATCCACATGGTGGGCTAAACAGCGGTACGACCAACCTGCAGTTTTCAGCCCGATTATGAGTCCTCTCTTGAAGTCATCCGATTGCGAAAACTAACCTCTTTAGCATCTCCCCACCATTCTCCTTCGCTCTGTGCACTTGCTGTGTGTGGCTTCGACCTCACGCCATTGACTATGACCACTGGTCGGTATCAGCAGCGCCGCAGCCCGGTCTGCGGTCAAACACAAACTTACCAACGTGGAATCGTGTGTATATCAGCCCGAATGCTCGTAATTTAAATGGTTACTTTCTTGTCGCATGTTTTTTTCGTGGTGTGATATCTCCATTGCCTGGCATTGTACATGTGTAGAAAGTACACAGATCGTCACTTTGACCTTCCTGACTGTTTATTTTGTAGCCATCTCAACCCCTATGTGTGTATTTTCAGTACTGCTTCATACAATGTTATATTTGTTATTCTAATTTTATTACATTCTTAGGTGAATGTAGAAATACGCAAAGCTTTATCTTCTTTGTAGCAAAAAACATTGTATTTTTTTAATGTTATGGTTTGCAACCGCGTGTTCATGAAAGTAATAAGTGACTGGAGTGCTTAAATCAATGCTGGAAAATTTTAAATTGTAATTTTTTAAATAGTGGTAGTTGTAATTTGTTCTATTCTTTGTGTCCATTTGAGTAAGAATAAGGAATACAAAAAAAGTTCACTCTTCTAACAATTTTTTGACACGTCAAATTTAGTCGTTGAATACATGGGCATTAGAATTATTGTATGTGGTAGGAGAACGCCGGTAGGTTCCAGGTTACGAACTCCGGTGCAGGATTTGAAATTCGTTACGTAACCGCGTGGCGTAACGTTACGTCGTTTTAACATTAGTAGGTGACGTGGTTACGGGACAGGCCTTGGCGCATGTGTGTACGCACTTTAATGCTTTGAAACATAAGGTATCTTTTGAAGACAACTTGCCGTATACAAATAACGGGGTCTTGCTGCATCCGAGTCAAAATTGTCAGTTTCTGCAATACGTTCTTCTCGTTGCTTATTCGTTTTCATAGGGGTTAAAAAGATGAATTTCCCTCCAATAATTGTGTCTCATTTCCCTTTATTCTATATATCTGGCTTTTCTTTAAAGAATATTCTACGATCACAAAGCATTCTTAAGTACCTTTTTCACTATTTACAAAGCTCTCCTGATCGCTTTTTCCACTATCACGAATAATTTAGCGCGTTCGGAATAAAATAACATAAAATTACTTCTATCTTGACGTACTGTTTGCTACTTGCAATCTTACTTGTTATCCCTGCTCAGAGCACTGCTTTCTGATAGGCTTGTTTACTACTTATCAATGTGAATCTGAATAAATAATAATGTGCATGTAACTACTAAGGATTACTGCCAGAAAATGTACAAAACTTGCAATTTTTACCTCCCCTATTAAGAAAGTGGGAGCTGGTTCCCATGTTAATAATTCTACTGTTATGAAGAGTTTCTAAATGTATTTTACTGCAAGACGTCGATATCAAATTAAAATAAAATACTTAACAAACATAAACGATTTATTTATCATATACAAATTTATTCGATCTGTTTACCTTTCTTCATTAAGAGGACATTACCACATAGGTTTAGAAAAAGTAAGGGAGAAGAAAACTACATATATAACATTAGGTTTTCAAAATTGTCTTAAATATTTGCACATTCCTTTAAATTTAAAGAAAAAATCACCGTTATAATTTACTACATTTATGTCAGTGGTATATCTACATAAAATTGTATTTCATATATTGTTTACGTAATATTTTATAATAGATAATAATTAATAAACGATAAAAATTACATTAATTTAAAAGTATTTATCCATTATATCTTATTATTATTAAATAAAACGAACAAAGGCTTTATCATTTATAAAGTTTTAATAATTTAAAAAGAAAATAATTTGATTAAATGTGGATTGATATTCTGTAAAACTCACAAAATTTACTTATTTTAAAAGCAGAATAAATGAGTTTGTAACCACCGCATATCGCGATCTAATTCCATTACAGAACGTGTTTCACATAAACATACAACAATTTCATATTCTTGCACTGACGGGAATCAATTTTGTGATATAATAATAGCCCTGATGGCTGCAAAATGCAACTAAATGTTTTGTTCCGAGTAACATGCAAACACATACTCCTGAGTTGGTAAACGAGTGAAGCAGTGAAGAAAGCGTTTCTATTATTGTGATTCTATGTAAGAGGGCATAGTGTCTTGATAAATATGCATCACGTTCCTCGTGCATCGAACCATAGACGGTCCACAATGAACTAAACCATTTTTAAATAAACATATTAAAAAAATACTGCCTCTGACAGCATGTAGTTTTACGAACACACTGACTGTCATGTTCCCAGTTAAGTGGCCAATAGAATACTAACAGTTGTCCCATATACCAACTTCGTAATCAAGGCGTAAATTTTATATTGCGGCCACTGCATTTATTTTGAATATCTTCGGCATGTTTTACATAATATTCAAACAGTTTACATTTTAAAATTATTGAAAATTTAACAGATTTCACAGTTGCATTTGATTAGCGCATGAACTAAGTGAGAGGGTCAATACAAACGCTAATTTTACGTATGGCGTAAAGATAAAAAATGGGCAGAGATGTAGATCATAGTGTTATGGTGTGATCAGGACTTAGCTGAACGGCTTGCCTGATCACACCTTCAAACATTAAACCTGGAAACGAGCGGGATTGCAACGCCACTATTTGGTCATCGATCCTTGCGAAATAAGACATTTGCAGAAATCCCCGGATTAACACCCGAAACTGGGTCTTTCGTCTTTTGTCCTTTGGGCGACCCGACCAGCGAAGCAGACCAGGAAGTTGGGTGTGTCCGGCCGCAGTTAACCGTCTCGTAGAATCAGCCTCCGGCTACAACAAGGTGATGACTTTCCAGTTAGGTTTAAATAAAATGGCTTGAATAAAAATAATAATGAATCATCTTAAATTAAACGTAAGGCTCCCCCGATCATGAGTCATTTAAATAGCAACTGTACAATCTAAACATTAATAAACTTCATCAGATACTGTTGTGCTCTACCGAATCATGAGTCATTATTGAGTTACGTCCCTAAATACTTTCAAGTACGAATTAGCTGAAAAGCTAGTTCGTAGCACTAGGCTCAATTAACTGCGAAAAGCGTATACTCCCTTCTTACTTATAATATTTTTTGGATAACAACCAAATTGTTTTCGCAATGCGTTTTAGGTATGTTTACTTATGTCTTTTCCTATCTCTTTTTCATAAAGTTTACCTTGTGGGAAACATACTGTGTATTACGACGTGTATGAAACACAAAATTTTCTCTCTTTCGAAACCTCTTAAATAATTCGCATTCATTCAAGTGTCCGTAACACCTTTAAAGTTGTTCTTATTTCAGTCGAACGCGTATTTATCATTTGTCACCATAACTAAATTTCTACTAATTCCAGATAAATTCTCCTTTGATTTTCCATTAACTTGCATAATATCATTTTTTTTTTTAAGTTTTCCGCGTACTTTGGTTTCCGTTTTAGTTTAGTAGCAATACTTTTTATTTAAATAATTTATTTACGCCAGATCTTTACTGGATATATGATTATTTATTTGTTTCCCAATTAGCAGGATTTCTGCTTGTTCAAACTTAGTATTTCACATCGTTCTTTCCTTTATAACAATAAATAAAGTTTTTTTTATGCGCCTTTAAATTTCGTTGCTATATATTTCGAGACAAAAATTACAAAATTTTATCTATTCATTTTTGTTAGTTTGTAATTATTATAATATATGGCGTACACAAATAGTAAGCGTTTATTTGTGACCAGTGCCTCGCGCTAGTACGAATTGCAATTGTAGCAGGCGGTAGTGACATGCAATGTCATGTCACGTAACTGTAAAACGTAGTGTTAGCCCGGCAAAGGAAAATTAAAACATGTTCTCTGCTTGTTCTGCCTCCCATTTATTTGGGATCGTTGCCGTGTAATGAGTCACGTGCACATGTTATTTGGCTAATAGAAGAACTACGCCATAAATAAGTTAGCAATGATTCCTGGCGTGAAAATAGAATACTTCTTTGGAATCCCGACAAAGCTTTGAATTTTACTTAGTATGTTAGATAGCCAAAAT
>NQII01010510.1:0-36359 GCA_002778355.1 Clitarchus hookeri
ACAAAGTGCAATGTTCAAAGTTAGGAAAGGAAGTCATAAACATCCGCCACTCTTACTTCCGACGTCCTTTCAAAGTGTAAGTTTGCAAGACAGTAAACAACGACGGGGAGATGCGACAAAGTCCACCCCGAGTTGCCAAAGTCCTTCCGACGACGGAGTCCTTGGTCGTCCGAAGTTGGAGCAAGTCGCCTCCCTCCCTACTTAAGTTGTCAGGAAGTCGCACAGCATCTGCCGGAGGAGCAGTTTACAGCTGGCCGTCTGGTGCGACTCACAGCCACCCTCGCGACTGATAGAAGGTTGGAGCGGGCAGAGAGAAACTCGAGCCAGGAAATGTTCACTCCAAGTCACTGATATCAGTCAGCGAAATAACATTAAACTGAAAGTCAGTTGATAAGCTTCTACCCGTAGACTGAAGATGAGGTACACCTTCTGCGCATGTACCCAGCATTGACATAATCGAAACCAACACAACTTTCAAAAGGCCCACTGTCGACAGTGATGAACGTGTTCATTTAATTTTAATAAAAAAAAAAAGGAGTTCTTTAAATGAATAAAATAATTTTACCAATTTGAATTTAATAAAACTGCACTACAAATTGGTTAGAAGAAGTATACAAACATCTCAAAAGCACTTGTTTCCTAAGCCATGTTTGAACCTCATATCCTACCCAAATCACTAATGAAAGTCGTATTGGCTGAAAAGTAATCCAATGTTGGGGCGCGTAGACTGGTTCTGCGCAGCCAGCGAGATCACAATTTATGGACGAGAAACACAAATGCATTTGTTTCAGATTTTTTGGTTACTGTTATTGTAGTCATTGTATGCATTAGAGATTCAATCATCATTCAAATTCAGCTTCACCACACCATTGTCATTAAACTTCAGAAACAACGATGAGATCGCTCTACCTCATATTCACTCTACGCTCCTGCCAACTGGCGATTCACGCAAACGAACTGGCAACAAGTGACTTATGGCAATTGTTTCTTTCGACTTGAGACTAATATTTTTTTATGAGTGTTGTGGAACAAAGAGCGGCGCGCGTCCGATGAAGCTCAAGTAGCGACGTCAAGTTCAAATTGCGTCTGTTTCAGACACTTTCCAGAATTTTTTTTATTGTAATATTTACACGTTATACTCCCGCAGAAACACGCCATTCACGACTTCAACGATAGCGGAATTCTGAACATTCACTGAGAATAACAAAAAAATAATCTGTGAAATTCTGCCGTTATTTTAGTAAGTTATCCCGTCGTTTCCGAGTGCACAAGTGGAAAAAAAACATATTACCATTATATTACTTAACACTGTAAATAAAACACACAATGCTATATCTTGCAATAATGATATTACCACAGGTGGTTTTTGTGCAACAGTGGAACATAGGTACATCCGTTGAATTCAACTGCAATACCAGATCACTCTTTCACCATTTATTATTTTTCAAATTGTGATCACCGAGAGAAATTCTACACAATATGAATTAAACTGGGACACCCTACATTCTCTAGGAGACACAAATCAGCAAATGTTATGGTCGCAGTCCTACAGATGTTCCTATGCCTACAGAGGCCTACATAATTGTCATCTGCACCTCCCTGTTCTTTGGAGTTGGTACAAAGAACTAGTGACTTCGGCCACATTTTCAGCCACTGCAATAAATTGAATGCAAACTCCTAGGACCAATTCACCATCTCTGTTATTGAATCAGATTTCTGAGTCTAAGATTTTTGGCAATTGCATATTGACATTGTTGATCTGACACAGCAAACGCCAATGAAGCATTTCATAGAGTCGAGTCCAGTACCTACCGAAGTAGCAGACAACAAACAGTTAACAGTTCACCAACTGTTAGCAGTAGTGGCAAACTATCACATTTATGATTTTCAGAATTTACTGTATGGTGACATGAAACTGTTTTGTTTCTTACAGAACTATTAAAACAACACGACTTACACTAACGTTAGTACACACAATACTTAAATAAATGTTCCGATAAGCTAAAAAATCTAACGCAAATACGACATTATCAAGTTACAAAGAATGTTAACTCATCTTCGTAAAAGCTGTGCTCGTTGTAAATTTTAAACAAATGGCACATCATTGTTTGATTTTGGGATTTATACAGGAAACACCCAGGAATTCGTTTAACTTTCTCCATAGCCGAAGCTGATGACGATAAAAGCAATAAGAAACTAAATAAAACATACAAAATAGAAATGCGATAATGTTTTTGAAGATTTATGGGTACTGCGAAGTTTAATTGCACACATAATTTCGTTGGATGTTTTCCATTTCCGAAGCTAATAACGAGAAAAAGCAAAAATAAATAATTAAGCATACAAAATAAAAATTGTCTAGAGAATTTTCTCATGTAATTTAACTACACAGTTGACACGAAACTTCTGAAAAATTATTTATACAAATGTTATGACAATTCATGACCCAATGTCGGAGACAGGCATAGAAGACAAAAAATCGTTCTACCTCGTTTTTAGTCTACGATATGCTTAATGTTTAGTCTATGTTATGCCTCATCTTGAGTCTGTGGTCTACCAAATATTTTGTCTATGGCCTGCCTTATCTTTAGTCTATGCCCTACCTTAGCTTAAGTCTATGAACTGCTCCATCTTTAGTCTATGGCCTGCCTCATCATTATTGTATGGTCTACCTCAATGTTTGTATATGACCTACCTCAAATTTAGTCTATGGCCGGCTTTATCTTTAGTCTATGGCCTGCCCCATATTTAGTATATGGCCTTCCCCATCTTANCAAATTTAGTCTATGGCCGGCTTTATCTTTAGTCTATGGCCTGCCCCATATTTAGTATATGGCCTTCCCCATCTTAAGTCTATAGTCTGCCTCATTTTTAGTATATGGCCTGCTTGATCTTTAGTATATGGCTTTCCTTATCTTTAGTCCGTGGCCTGCCTCATCATTATTCTATGGTCTGCCTCAATGTTAATATATGACCTACCTCAAATTTAGTCTATGACCTGCCTTATCTTTAGTCTATGACCTGCCCCATATTTAGTATATGGCCTTCCCCATCTTTATTCTATAGTCTGCCCCAGCTTTAGTCTGCCTCATTTTTTGTATATGGCCTGCTTGATCGTTAGTATATGGCTTTCCTTATCTATAGTATATGGCCTGCCTTATCTTTAGTTATGGTCTGCCTCATACTTAGTCTACGGTTGGTCTCGTCTTCAGTGTATGGATAGTTCTGCCTCATGTTTAGTTTATGGTGCGCTCACCTCTGCGGCGATGTAGGCGGGTATGACGCTGAGCAACAGCTGCTCCTGCTGCTCCTTCTCGCACTCGAGCTTGACGCGCGACTCGATGCAGGTCCTCGTGCCAACAAAGGTGTCGTGGTGAGCCGCCTCTGTCATGTGTCGGTAGTACAGCCCCGTGCCGCTCGCGCACAGGAGGAACATCGCCTCCGCAGCCAGCTGCACAGCAAAACCAGTTACCAAACACTAAAACCTCAGTCTCCCCTCCACTTACACCTCAGCAGTTTGTCTCACCAAAATGTCGGGATCTACTGAAGTCATATAAGAAGCTGGTACTAGTAGTAGTCAGTACACCTAAATTAGTTTTCTCCTAAATGCCAGAAAAACTGCTTTAGGTGAAGCGATTGTTAAAACTATATTATGCACATTAAAATATATAACTTTAAGCATTGTAACTGACAAATGTTTTAACTCTCTGTCATTTAGGGACGAGTAGAAATGTTTGTGTATAATGTTATTGCCAGTAGCTCTTTATGAAACTGCGGAATATAGCCTCAAGAACGAGAGGAGTGGAGTAGAGAAATTTGGACGGCTCTGACGATGGGGTCTTGAGAGCTGATGATGGTTAAACAAGGTGAGTATAGAGTGGCACTAGAATTAAATGGTGGGGTAAGTGGGAGACCCTGAGAAAACCGGCAGACCAGCAGCATCGTCAGGCACGATTCCCGCGTGCGAAAATCAGGGGAGCGACCCCGCTGAGAATCGAATATATTTTGCCTTGTTGGGAGGTGCAGACTACACCACTGCGGCCCTGCCAAGAACGAATAACCTCTCCCACACATGAGATATTTTCCTTATTCGATATTTTTTTCTGCGATGTAGAGCATGTATCATTAAATCCACCTCCTGTGCAGCATATATTATATAGACCACCATGCCTAAAAGAGTTGAACGACATTTCAAATAGGGCCGCGTTGACTGAGTGGTTACCCTGCTCGCCTCCCACCAAGGAGAACCGGGTTCAATCTCTGGCCAGGTCACTCCCGGATTTATGCATGTGGGAATCGTGCTGGACGATACCTCTGGTCGACGGGTTTTCTCGGCGATCTCCCATTTCCCCCTTCGTTTCATTCCGACACTGCTCCATACTCACCTCAATCACCCTCATCGGCTCTCCAGACCTCGCTGTTAAGAGCCGCCCAAATTTCTTCACTCACTCACGTTTACAATAAACAACATTAGGCAAAATTACTTTATGTCTAGTGCCTATCGGTCTACTGCCTGTTGCTTGTGTTAAGACATTTCCTACAAAAGATTAAGATTCATGTTTTAGGCCAGACTGTCGGAGATACTATTATGATTGAAGTTAAATTTAGGTGAAATGATCTTATGTGTAGTGTCTGCCGTAAAAATGTCTTTAACTGTATGTTTGTTAAACGGCTTTTAGGTCTGACAGAAGAATGAACTTGTTAGTATAAACAATTTTAGGTCAACTACCACGCTTCAGCTGATACCAAAAGTGCTATGTTAATTATGGCAGTAGCAACAGTCATAACATGGAGTAATTTGAGTTTGATATGAGAACACCTGACTGACAAAACTTCACAAGATGGTATGGCATGACTAGAATAATAATACACGACGAAGTGAAAATGTTGCACCAAGAAAAGTTTGTTTTTAAGAGAAGCCCATGCTTTTTGATCTCCTCACACCGAAGACATAGCCCACTATGCATACATAAAGAATTTTTCTCGCCTAGTGTGGCCTCAAGTGACTGCCCACACGAAAAAAAATACACATTTTCAAAAAGTGTTTCAGGTCATACCATTACATAGTGACGAAAAAGATGGATGAAGAAATGCTAGCAAAGAACAAAATCCACTGCACTCCCCACACCCCCGCATGAATTGAAATACCGAGCCATAACGGGAAGGAAAAAAGGCCAACATTGAAAATTGCCAACCACCACAACACAGACTAAATGGCTATAATCGAATAAGCTGACTTCGAGGCCATGCTTCTACCTGTCCAGACCTGCCAGGCCAACCCACAGACATCCAGCGCCCATTCATATCAGAAGCACGAGGCATACAGTTTTTGTTATTATGTGCAAGTGGACCACGGCATAGTAACTGCTGGCAAAACCAATCTGCGAACAGGACTGCAAATATACGTGAGGGAATATGCGGCAAAACATTTATTCAAGAAATATTTGATGTTGGTAATAAGGCAAAATAAATTAATATAATTTGAAGTGAACCCATGATGGAACTCAACGACCTACAGTCACCGAATCGCATAATTTCTAATACCTACTGCTACTGTGAAGAGAAAGTCATACAATTAACTGGAGATTAATGTACTACAAACACTTCAGTGGAAATTACACAAGACCTGCCTGCAATAACTGCGACAAACTCTGCTGCCATCCAAAAAGGCTACCAGTACTTCTTGACAGTTTGATGTAGAATGAACATTTCACGATAAAGCATCTGGACTGCAGTAAAGAGAATAAATGTATTACTGGTATAAAGGGGAGAAATTAACTACATTTTCAAAATCGCTGGGGGAAAGATTCCCAATGCAGTTCATCAACACTTTTTGCTTCATGTCTGCGAACCTCACCACCATCGCCGAAAACCTGCCAAGAGACCAGTTGAAAAACACGGAGAAATTCTTCAGTCCGGACAGGATGGAACTACTAGGGAGAAAGGACGTATTCCTCCACGATCATATATACAGCGTGCAGAAACTGGAAGATACACAGCTGCGTCCAGTGATAAATTCTATAATAAACTGATAGATGCGGCCATAACTAAAGATTACCCTCATTGCTGTACAGGTTCGGAAAGTTTGTTTTTAAGAAGATGGAATGTTATTTAAAGTTGAGTTGAAGACTGACATGTTATTGCTATCGTTCATGTTGAAAATTTTAGGAAATTGTGCCTCGACACCTATGGCCTGGAAAGTGTATTTTAAACGAGTGCGCCGAGCTTCGCATTCGATGCCAAACTGAAGTATATCAACATCGAGCTCGAACTACTGGTTTATTACCATAAATATCTGCTCATAGAAGAAAGAATAAGAGGTGGAGTAGTCCACAGTGTGAAACATCATGCAAATGCAAACAACTCTATATCATCCCCTTCCTATGCGAGCAAGCCACCTGTCTACCTCCAATATGAAGATGCAAACAATCTGTACAGATAGGCAATGTCCCTATCCCCTCCCTTGTCCGGTAAATGATTTCCACTGGGTGTTGATGTAACATCCACATCCGATGATGGTATACTTGTCTATGTGTCAGAGGTGGATGTAGAATATCCAGCCTAACTCCACGATGCCCACAAAGATCGGCCACTCCTACCTGCGAATGTGTCATCCAGGTGTCAAAACGAAACAATTATTGACAACACTGCAAGAAAAGAAAACGATGCAGTATATTAAATCAACCTGAAACAAGCAATAGATCATGGGCTCAAAGAAAAATAAATTCAGTGCATGCTGCAATTCGAGGAAGAGGCATGGCTCAAACTGTACATTGATCTCAAAACAGATCAAAGACAGGTAACCAGAAACGAGCTCGAACAACATTTATTTAAGCTGGTGAACAATGATACATTTAGTAAACTAATAGAGCATTAGTAGTGCCAAGTCATGGAATTAGTATGCAACTGAGAAATTTATTTCCAAGACTCCTTCAATTGTAGGACTATTTAAGACGAAAACAAATCGATAATGAAAAAAAAACTGTGTGTGATAAACATTCTTAAGCTGGTTTTTCAGAGTTCGATCGATGATTTATGCGATTACGCACCTTAATTAAAAAAAATATCTGACATATTTATCTTGAAAAGTCGTACTACATAAAATCTTAAATACAACTTTTTTAGGTATAATTATTATTGCGCATTCTTTTAAAATATTTATGAAGACCATGACTACGACTAATATATAGACCCCTATAATGCTTTTCCCATACACACAATACTGCATATACCTACTTCATTAAAACCCTCATACTGCCAAATGTCCCGATAGCTCAGATGACTAGGCAAGATGTGTGTCAGTCGTATTACCATAAATATGCACATAAGGGCGACAGTACCTACTACTCTATATCATAAGATGACCTTACGAACAAGGAAGCAGTGCCACCTAATACGCAATAGAGAAACATGGCAGACACCAGTGGCACACTTAGGTGGACAAGAGGAACGAAGATTGCAAGTACTAGTGGGACACACTAGTGGACAATGAGAGAACCAACATGGCATACGAAAATCAAATGATAAACACAAGAAGGTGGTAGTAAAAATAAGATGGTGGGCAATGGAAAACGAGATGGCCAACATACAAAGATCATGTTCAACGACACGCAAGATGGCGACCAGAAACAATATGGTGAATGGAAGCATGATTGCCGCCTTTACATCATCCAAGATTGCGGACGATCCATGGATCCACAGCCCCCAGTCCTTGCTCTCCGACATACATTTCCTATCTACTGATACCTGGTGGTCAGATACAGACTGATACTCTGTGTGTGTCGTGCTGCTTTGTACATGTATCATCAGCTGGGTCAAAGTTCAGAGATAAGAGCTGATGTCGGGTTTACTAAGGAGCTATGTCAAGGAACTTATGCCCTACTGTCGCACCTGCTTCACTTCGCTATAAAAGGCATGACTGCAAACACTGGAAGTGTGGAAGTGGTATACTGGAACTGTGTTTCTTTCATCATGCATACAACACACCTGAGCCATAGGTGACTNCTGGAAGTGTGGAAGTGGTATACTGGAACTGTGTTTCTTTCATCATGCATACAACACACCTGAGCCATAGGTGACTTACCTGGACAACATCGATGTGAGGGATACAAACAGCTGGAAGAAATTTACCATAAACGAGGACACTAATGCTCCACAAACGAATCTCAAGACCACACGATTAAGCGCTGTAGTCTTCAATGTGAAACATACTGAGTTGCCTGGTAGAGGGTGTGGTGTGAGCGGGATGGAGAGTTGAAGTGGATAGAATGTTTCACCACACGAACTTATTCCTACTACCGACAAATGAAAAAGAATTGTAACATATATGTTCCCCTATTTACCATTATTTCTTCCATTCCACTGACACGTCTCTTGCAGTGTTTGGTTTCATTGTTTTTGTTAACTCTTAATCCGTTTATACATGTTTCGTTGGAACTGTCTGCACGACCTTGAAGCCGCTGCATTGATTATAAAGAGTGATGGATTGAGGGGAGGGTGAAAGAGTTTGTTTTTCATATATTTCATGGGTTTTACTTGAGTTTGTCGATCAGTACACCAAATACGACTGTTATTAGTTCTGCATTTGACGTACCTGGCAGTAGACATCAGTGCCCAGCTCCTGCTGATGCCTGAAAACAGCAGCGAGCGCCAAGTGTCCTGCCGTGAGCAGCGTAGCGAGCATTATGGAGATGGTCCTGGACACAGGCAGCATGGTGTGCACGCCGAGGATGAACCCGAACAGGGTCAGGGGAGGGGAGGGCCAGCCCAGCGCCAGGACTCCTCCCCCCACGATGCCGGCCAACAGTAGCGAGGCGGCGAGCGAGGCGCGCTCCGACTGGCGGAACCATGGGCACATGGTGGCCGCTAGCACCGCCCCCGCCACCAGAGCCACGCCTGACAGCGTCATCACGGGCACCAGCGTCACCTGCCGACACAATGGTAGGTAGGTAGGTTGCACAGAGAAGCAGGAATGGGCAAGGAACCAGCCAGAGACTGTATTAAAGACCTGGAGTGATTTCGGGAAACTATGGAAAACCAAAATCAGGATATTCTGATCGGGATTCGAACCCAAATCCTCCATAATGTGGGTCCTGTCCCTGTGTTACCACTTCGCTACCATGCTCGGCGCGGACACAATGAAATAACCAGTCATCTCCTATGGGGATTAGAATTATAAGCAGAAGGGTTTGACTATAAGACCTCTTTGCAAGTAACTGTCGCAGATGGTAAACAAGGAGGCTGACAAGGAAGCCAACTGCCACACATAGTCCAGCCAGCCAGAAGTATGAACACGACGAGGTGACGTAACGACGGAGAAACAGTGGCATGGAATGATGAAGGAAATGGGATTACCCCGAGAAAAATCACAGGTGACATCCACCATGTTTCCCACAGAGAAAACCTGGGCATTGGCAAAATGAGGATCGAACACACCTTGCAATGGTGGGGAACCACACAGCTAACCATTCGGTTACTAGATTCCCATAGAACCCCTTCGTGTATTCATATGTTAAGCTTACAATACGTATTAGCTGAGGAACGCTGTTTAATTGCGGTCTATGCTTGTATATGTCAATTTAAGGATAGCTACTTTTAGATTCTCTGGGATTCCGTTGATAAGGCTGCACATTTTCATTTCGTGGTATTCACTTGTATTAGACAATGTTACACCATAAACAAGCAACATTATAATATAATGGTTCGATTTCTCAATGAAGTCCAATAAAAAGCTCCACTGAGCTCCTCAGTTACAATAGTAATATTTTTAACCACAACATAATTAATCTAAGCATATCTGGAAGTGTTGTAGCCCCCTTAACTGCTCTCTTTTTGGGTATAGTTACGAGAATTATCACCTACGCTTTCACAAATACACCTGCATGTTGCAGGTTGTAAGTGTTTCGATTAGCTTAACAGGCATATTAATTACAGAAAATTCAGTATTTAATTTTTGTTTAATTTAACTTGAGTATCGGGGAAATGAACTAATAATCAAAGTTTCCATGTATTCGATTGTACCATTTTCACGTCCGTGAAAATTAGTCGCTGATATAATTAATGTTCTTACATTAATTGCAGCATAAAAATTATAGCTGATTTTCAGTAATTATTCCTTAGTGTGTGGCAATTACCACAAATTTCAACTAGGTAAAATTACCTTTTTAAATATTCACCACTTGGTAACTTATTTTTTTTATGCTTACAAGTTTTTCCATGACTGTGTTTCTGGAGGTCTTGTGGCGTGTTAAAATTACTAATTTTTATAGCATCACTGTTGCACTTTCATGAGACTGCAACCTCTCATATTAAGCAGTAAAATGCCGTTTTGGGTACTGTACCAAAAAAGTTTCTCTGTATAATGTTAAAACAAAATATTTATATCAAGTATTTCTTGCATTGATATAAAACAGTTGCGGCTGTCAAAATCTCATTTGGAGGTTTTCCAAGTGATAACTATAAAAACAGCACATTATTATCTAATGACTAGCGTTTCTGATGAGTTACTATAAATAATAGTAACTTAATTTTTCCCAAATGCTGGAAAATCGAATTTTTGTTTGCCACTGTTATAAACAAAATTTTTTGCTCTGTTTCTTGGTGCTGTTCACAAAGTGCACTACTACTCCAAAAAGGGTTTTCAAAGCTTCAAAATTATATATGCGTTTCCAACTTTTGAACCCATTGGGTTTCCAACATACCCCATATTATGATACCCATAATTTATTGTACTGTCATGGCCTGCCTGTACACCTGGATGGTGGTTGGCGATATCTGTGGGCTTTGGTGACAACAGGAGTGAAGGTTTTTTTTTTTTTTTTAAAGTGGGTACCTCAGTTCTGGGAATCGCATGCTTGTGTGTGTAAAGTGAGCTGGTGACTCGGTACTCGGCGAGTAACTGTATCAATATACGTGTGTGACTTAGTGTATATATTAAGTGAAATAAGTAATGGGGTTCGTTGTTGAAGACACATCCGTGACTCATCTTGATTGTGCGTGGTAGAGTATTATAGGAAGATGAGTTCACCTGCTGGGCAAAGACACACTGCGCCACCAGTACGACGGTCGAGCTGATGGCCGTCACCACCAGGCACGAGTGGAAGAGAGCGTGTTTCAGCCGCACGCAGTACTTCTTGTACAGATCCTCAAGCTCCATGGAGCCTGTAACATACATTTAAAACCACAATTAATCACGTACGACTGATGCCCGCTGTTAGACATCAATACAAAAATTCACAAAAAAAAAAAAATAACAATGCAAGATATTGAAATAAAAGCTTTTGTACATTTACATGAAAAACCCAAAGAATATACCAAGAAAAATTCCAGGAGGCTATTTTAAATTACATGTAACATTTCCATAAGTTTTAGGAACATATGCAACTATAAGTTATAAACTGAAAATTTCATATCAAACATAACAAACGTTAATACTATCTCTTCGTGTGTTTATTTTACGACAGCAACAGCTGCCAACGCTGATTTAAAAACTTATATTGTGAAATAAATGAGATACTTTTCTAATGAGAGATCAGTCAGGCTAGTAAGATTTCGGCAACTCTTGGAATATGTGCAGCTCTCCGAACCGCTGACTGATGCGGTGTTGTCACCTGTGCAACGAATCTTTGCAGCAACAGAAATATTCAATCATTATACACACAAGCGTTGCTGTAGAGAGAGAACGAATATCATACATTTTCTAAAGCGTTCTTCAAAATGCATTAGATTCAGGTGTAAAAAAAAAGTTTTGCTAGGTAGATAAATGGCATATCTAGGGCTTCTCTAGAGGTCGCGGTGGTAGAATAGAATAACTATAGGTTGCTCGCGCTTAACTGAACACTTTTTGAAAGGCCTGCCTAGGATATACTTCCCCTTTGTTTTGTATCCTTCCGCCATGTGTGTTATTTACACGACTTTATCATGTGTCAGGCAAGTAAAAACTTGAAATAGTTAGGAATTTAAATGTGATAATGATATGCCAATTCGCACTCTAGTGTGCATATACCACAAAAAACACAAGTTTGGTTCGCCGTAAATTAAAACATAACATTTGCAATACGTCAAGACTGTTTTTCTTAATTCGCTGTAAAATAACTAGAAGCCTGTATGCCCGTGTGCAGGGTAACATGTACGTATTAAACGGGCAGGTATTTTTTTAAGTTGAATACAAAAGTTCTTATAGGCTTTTCATGGTTAAGCAAATACTTTTGAAATAAACATTTGAAAAATATCACTGCCACTACTTTGATATATTTGAACGGGCACACTGACTGACATGCGCCCAGTAAAGCTGGTAACAGCAGAGGGAATGTAGTTCCATGTCTAAGCGCAGAATGAAAAGTGTTAACATTTATATACGCCGTAATGATTTCTTTTGCTTTCAGATTTTTTAATGCAATTGTGTGTAAGAATTACACCGTTTGTAAAATGCACTTGTCTGATAATTTCACAGTATCACTTGACCAGCGCATGAATGAAGTGATGAAAACTATGGCAATGTAGTGGAAGAATACACAATATGGATACAATATCATCTTAAGCAGGGCTTTTAAAGTGCTAAATTTACCGTCAACAGCCTCTAACACATCAGTTTCCGGTGGAGGGAAACGTGGCGGACGCTGACGCTGATCGGCGACTTTCTCTGGATGTTCCCAATTCTCCCACACCTTCGTTTCGAATTTCGTTTTTGAAATTTATATGTAGCATTTCGTAAGGTTTAGACGGAACACAATGAAATTCAACTTTCTAGCACGCAATGCTGCTATTATTTAGATGTTATCATTATTCCAAAATTTGAAGTACACGTATTCTTAAAATAAACGGTAATTATTCCCGAAAGTTTTTTGAGGGCCGTTAAAAATTTAAAATTAACAAGATGAAACGAATATGATGTGAAATTATTACGTAACAAAAATTTTGAAGTGAAAAAATACCCGTTTAAAGAATATTTCAGCAACTGTCTTTGTGAAATAAATATTGTGAGTACAATACACATTTGCTTATTCCAATAAACTAGTCTTTATGTGTTAAACGTCTCAAACAGGCAAAACTAATATGGCGGTGGTTTGGTAATTTGTATTTTTTAATTTGTCAGTTTGAATGCTGACAATACGAAAAACGCAAATTACAAAAATACGTCATAGATTTTGTAGACAAAACGGGTCACGTGACCATTTTGTTAACGTAAAGTGCCAATTGGAACACTGCCTTAGGCTTCAGTGAGGAACGCATCCCACCTCGAGTAGTAGTCTCTTGGTGAGTTTGATCCTACTATCAACTGTCGGAATTTTACAAGGTGCTTGTGGGCCTGTCTGGTCTCCATATTGCGGAAGACATTAGTATACCACTGTACAATAGTCATACGTAGCTTACCCGCGAACTACACGGTCTATACACAGAACAGGGAAATTTACAGAAGCGAAAGTCATTACAGTTCCTTTGTTCTGGACGTACATATAGGTTGATTGGACGGTCGAGGCTCTGAGAACGGTTTTTGGGCCTGGCTGCCTCCTGCGGTCTGCGAAAAATTCTTTATTCGCCGGGCTGCAGGTTGGTAAGTTAAATTTTCAGGCACTAACTGGTGAACGAAGTTTCGACATGTTGCTGGCCAGTGACATTTCACCGGCGTGTGCAGCTAAAGTTTGTGGTACAGGTGGTTGATTCACCTATGTATTCCCCTATAGCCTGTGGTCTTGATCTATAAACCAATGCCCAAAGTTTCTACCAGCCTTCAGGTTAACTTCGTCTGACGATACATAAAACGACTCGAAACTCGGCTATACTAAATACATAGTATACATACACACATAATTTCACAGCCAGAGACCATGGTTTTGCGATTTGAACGCGGCGCTAGAAGCCTCTAGGCCTCGACCACACAATCGCTGGTTGAAAATGATCAATCCCGGTTGCTGCAGGTACACCCAGCTTTCACCTGTGTCGACCAGACTCAAAGCCCCAAGCCAGATAAACAAATGCGCAAGGTCGCACGCTCCCATAAATACTGAGGCCCTCTTACTTAGTTCTGGCCTGGGCGGGGTACTAACCAAGCATTGCTGTGTCTCCAAGGCATCACTGAAGTGTTGCTACGTCTAAACGCGTCTATTGCTCATTGGGAAGGCGATCCTTCATGATATCCCTTATCATGCAGAGTCAACAACTACCAGCAGTTGTAGTTAAAGAGACACTTTCCTTCTGCCTAACTGGGGCAGCAACTAATAAGCAATGAAGCCCGAGCTTGCAGAGTACTGTCCAGCCCGTCGGTCACTGAACTGACGAGTACCCCACTTCGCTGTCTACCGTGCGGGCCATAACATTTAATGAGTTCTAGTAACTTGTAAACGACACTACACCCAGTCCTCTGTATTCCCGATCCGATGTTATTCTTTCATTGCATGCTGCAGTCATGTACCACCTCACTTTCCTCAGAGCTGACAACAGCTTACAGGAGCTATCCTCGGTGGCCGTGCTCGCTTGGGCACTACGCCCTGTTCCCACGCGCACACACAGCATGACTGAGGATTTGAGCACAAAGTCGTTAGTCGAGTGCAACACAGCTCTCCTTGATCAGGCTGGCTCACCGCGTTTGTCTTTTCTTTGTGTTACCGCGCTGCTTAAGGAACAAGCAGAGTGGATTTCCTCACTTCATTGCAAATAAATTAATGCATATCTTATTAGAAACTACTATAAGAATAACCAAAACTTGTAAAAAAATCTGTAAATTATTTTTGGTACTTTTACCACGTTATTTGGAAACTAGCCGCCAAGATTTTTATTATACTTTTATCATTACCATTATTATAACACTACAAGTAAATTAGAACAAATTTTATTACAGTTTACTATGGAATGTATAAATCCAAAGTTGAATTTAAACAAGCTCGTATACACTTCAATTTTGTTACAAACGTGAATTTGTGTGTTTCATAAAACATTGAGTTGTATAGTTGTAATATCATAATTGTAATGACACAATAACATTTTGTCAATTGGTTTCCAAAAAAACTGATTGATTGCAAAACGTACAAGAATTTTTACTGTTTAGTTAAATTGTGTGTGGAAGAAAAATTCATATATTTTAAAACACTATAAATTTTTTTCTTAAAAATTGTCACTATTACATTAGCGCAATTATGAAGTGGTTTCAGTAATTTACTCATTGTCGTTTTGGTGTATTTATATTTTCGATGCTTTATAAAGCATATTATGTTAAAAAGCAATTTGTCACGCAGGGCAGGGGGCGAACCGGGCTCGATTCTCAGTGGATGCGCCCTCGGATTCTTGCATGTGGGTATCGTTCCGGACGATGCCGCTGGTCAGCGGGTTTTTTCCGGATCTCCCGTTCCCATTGCCCTTGCATTCCGGTGCCGCCCCATGCTCACCTCGCTTCGCTCTCACAGGCTCTCAAGACCTCGCTGTTCTGAGCCGCCCAAATCTCCAACCACTTCACTCAAGCAGGGCAATTATAATAATTACTTACTTCTTCATGGGAAACATTCGTACTAATTTTTATAAATGAACTTTAAGAACATTTGTAAGGATTAATAGTGAAGTACGTTTATTATAATAGTAAAGAATTATTTCATGTACATTAAAAAATAATACAAATGTCTTCTTAACAGAAAGCAAAGTAATTATTCTAAGTGCCATACTTCACAAGATTTATTTGCATAATATTAATTTCGAAACATTCAAATACAAATGCACCTAAATTATTATGAGAAATGCTTACTATTTTGATGTTTTGTTGGGCGTGTTGACGTAGGGAGAAACACTACTTATACCTTCAAACCTAATACAAGAACATCTTCCTAGGACGACTTGGGGCCCAGAATATTTTTCCTGTTGCATTTTCCGAGATAGTGGAGTGAATAATAATTGACTATATGAGTGGTGTTTGATTAGTCAAGAGGTGTTAAGTACTTTCGATTATTTTAAGACATTCGTGCACCCAACATGACATCAACATGGTAAATGCACAACTTACTTAATTTCACGCCACCAACCATGCTACATTTAAACTTTGGTACATGTCTTGTGAACTTGCAGTGAGCTGAGGCGCTGTTTAGATGAACTTTTTCGATTTGCGTTAGGGATAACTGATGGGAATAGCACGTATTTGGACGAAATTCTACCAGTTTAATTACAAGCTTCAGCGTAGCTGGTCGGTGATATATGAAAATATTTTTGCAAGCAACAGGTAATGTAACATGCAATTACACCGTTGATTTATGTCAAACAGAATGACATAACGCAAAAAGCAAAACGGTTGGAATACTTTCCAACAATATATTAAAAGTAGCATAGTAATTCTCTCCTACACCGAATCGAAACCAACGATTTNGGTTGGAATACTTTCCAACAATATATTAAAAGTAGCATAGTAATTCTCTCCTACACCGAATCGAAACCAACGATTTATTATATTTTTTAATTGAGAAAAAGACCTTTCTCTCATTCTTTTAGAGGACTCGGTTGTAGATATTTAAATGTTCGGCATTAGCTCCAGCACACGTTTTGCATTAAGCACCGAAATTAGTCAGTAGTTTTAAGCCGTTTCGTTCAGATCGGGAAACTGTTTACTCTTTGCAAAATTGAGGCGCGTGAAATTAATTAAGTTGGGGCTTATTTGAAAGTTTATCGTTGGGGTTGAGGCAAGTTTAATATTTCCAAGCCCTCTAATCTCCTACATAAGCTCAATACTTAAGTAAAATTTACATGTCTGAATTGCAAATTCGTGAGGGTAAGTGGTCGGATGAAGTGCGTGTGATTTGAATAGAATAATGTTAGACGTCGGCCTTGTAACAGCGAACTTAGCGCCCGAGGACGGAAGTTAGGCGCGGAGACTAAAACGCACGAAGTGTTGGGCAAGAGGGAGAGAGAGAGTGAGAAGGGGGGGAGGGACAAGAACCGTTATTCCTTGCCTCCCTCGCGAAGAGACATTAAACTTGCGACAACACAGCGGGAGCCCTCTTCTATAAGAGGCTCAATTTGACGCCCTGGAGTTTGCTCTGCTACGACGCCAGAAGGTTAACCAGAGAGAGAGAGAGAGAGAGAGAGAGAGAGAGAGAGAGAGAGAGAGAGAGAGAGTTTAAACTGTTTAGAAAAGGATTACTTGCTGGAGCCACGGCACGAGACGTCAGTCCCTTTCCGTGGTCATTCACCTCACCATTTTTTATCAGTCCTGTCCTGTGGCCGAGAAAACGTACGTCACCCAGGTAGTTCCAGGAGTAAAGGGGAAAAAAATGGTAGAGTGCGAACGTTAGCTGCGCAGTAGTACCTAACTGTGTTCCAAAATTCGACTTTTTTTCTGCTAACAGCACTATCGAAAATAACGTGGATATGATTTGTGGCTAGAACACTGTTTGTGTAAGTAATGCTTTCGGATATTTGTGCACTTCGTCTAACCTAGTTTCAATGNAGAGAGAGAGAGAGAGAGAGAGAGAGAGAGAGAGAGTTTAAACTGTTTAGAAAAGGATTACTTGCTGGAGCCACGTCACGAGACGTCAGTCCCTTTCCGTGGTCATTCACCTCACCATTTTTTATCAGTCCTGTCCTGTGGCCGAAAAAACGTACGTCACCCAGGTAGTTCCAGGAGTAAAGGCGAAAAAAATGATAGAGTGCGAACGTTAGCTGCGCAGTAGTACCTAACTGTGTTCCAAAATTTGACTTTTTTTCTGCCAACAGCACTATCGAAAATAACGTGGATACGATTTGTGGCTAGAACACTGTTTGTGTAAGTAATGCTTTCGGATATTTGTGCACTTCGTCTAACCTAGTTTCAATGCAGCTTGATTAAATTAAAGATGCTCAAAGTATTTTAATTACGTNGTGCTCAAAGTATTTTAATTATGTGAAAGGGCGAGTATGTTGAAAATGAAAATGCAAACAAACACGTTCATCACTGTTTACCACGTGACTTTGACAGTTGTGTTGGTGTGGGGTAGGTCAATGTTGGGTACATGCGCATAATATGAAAATAGCTTTACGTCATCTTTAGTCTATATTTCCAGGATGTTACTGGACATGTCTTCTGCCAAGCAAGGACTTTGCAACTTTCGGCTCAGTTTACACCTAGAATAACCGAAAGGACATCAATTAAGAGAAATTGGTTAGACATAATATTATTTTCAATTCATTGGTTTAATGCCGATTTTTATTGTATTACCGTGTATTACCAGTGGCATCGTTTGGCACGATTCCAACATGGAAAAATCCGGGAGCGACCCTACCGGGAAGCGAACCAGGTTTGCATAGGTGGGAGGCGAGTAGTCTAACCACTACAACACCACGGCCCCTCGACCATGGAGAAAATACGCATTAGAGGGCGCATTTCAGATGTGCGGTAACCAACATCCTATTCTTGAATTGAATTGGAAAGGGCTTATTAACGTCCCCACGGTGAGACTCGTAAAACTTAAGTAAACGAACACTACTTGTGTGAACCACAATTTTGACCGATCTGTAGGTAAATATTGATTGAGACAACAGCACAGACGCCGAAGACGAGAATCAGTCTGCTTCATATTTAAACCATGGAATCACTAGACGGTGGTAACTTATTAAATGACGTACAATGACTACTATTTTATTCACTAAAATAATTTATATCAATAACTAATGAGCCAACTTTCTTCCACACGGATGCAAATACTTTTGAGAGGGTCGTGACATCTCATCGACAGCGATATCTTTGGAGATGCAACCAGAAACAAATGCAATTCTAGTAAGACAATTACTATTACACACATGCCTTACCTGGGAGTCGAATACAGAACGCCTTGTACTGTAAGCTGGCGTACAGCCAACTACTCGTACATTACAGAGGTAGAATTCAGAGCATCGACTTTAATAGTAATAATTTTAAGGTCTTGGTATATTGGGTTTGGCAAATTCAATATCTACAAGAGCATCATTTTGAAAACAAGTGTGTGAATAACTTAAATAATGTAAAGTTTGCATGGCCTGCAGTTGCGCTACTTGTGTGCAAAATTGGGTGGAAGTAGATTGACTGGTTAAGATATGGCATAAAGGATTTAGGTTCTCATTTGGCATTATAGTACATAAAGGCCTGAGAATAGAATACGCCTTGTATAGGCACGACTAATGCATCTAATAGATAATGTCAACATAACAAGTTTGGTTGAAATTTATGAAATTATTTAATAGACATTATTAAATTATCTAAATAACTTATATTGCACCATTCTGAAAAAAAATTAATTTGACAGACTTAAATTATGTAGGTTTACATGGTCCACTATAGTACTATTTGTGTACAAAACTTGGCGAGAATTCGATTATTGGTTCCCGAGATACGGCATAAATGTTTCATTTTATCACCTGGCGCTATATTATAAACATTCGGCACATAATGATCTCTTTAAGCATAGCTAATGCTTCTAATGGCCAATAACAGCATACTAAGTTTAATTGAAAGAAATTACATCGTTTCATAGATATGTCAAACTTATCTAAATGATTTATATGACTGCTATACTGAAAATAAAGCCAGACACTTATAACATGGCCTACTGTAACCTACTTACGTGCACAGTTCGATAGTAATCGATTGGTTGGTCACGGACATTAAACATAAAATCTCCAGTTTCTAATGTGATGCTACACTGAAGAGCCAAAAAAACTGGTATAGGCGTGCGTATGCAAATAACAGAGGTATGGAACCAATCAGAGTAACGCGATGCGGTCGGCAGCTAGATCGGTTACTGCTGCTAAAACGGCAGGTTATCAAGATTTAAGTGAGTTTGAACGTGGTGTTATAGTCGGCGCACGAGAGATGGGACACAGCATCTCTGAGGTAGCGATAACATTTGGATGTTCGTTTACGACCATTTCACGAGTGTACAGTGAATATCGGGAATCCGGTAAAACATCACATCTTCGACATCGCTGTGGCCGGAAAAAGATCGTGAAAGAACGGGGCTAACGATGACTGACGAGAATCATTAAACGTGACAGACGTGCAACCCTTTCTCAAATTGTCTTAGATTGGATTTGTGGACTGTCCTGCAGGATTCATGGTGTGAATTGCCTCCTGCATACCTTCAGACATTAGTCGAGTCCATGCCACGTCGTCTTGCGGCACTTCTGCGTGCTCACGGGGGCCCTACATGATATTAGCCAGGTGTACCAGTTTTTTTGGCTCTTCAGTGTATTTTAGTTACTGAATTGGTATATTCTATGTTTGTCATAGATACTTATTCACATTAAAGTAGGTTGAAATTGATCGGGACATATGGCTTACTAACCTAAAATATTTACATGGCTGTTATTTGGAATATATGTGACTCCCTCCTTAAGTCATATAAACTAAGATGAACTACAATTTCATGTAATGCTATCTTCCGAAATGGCAGATTAATAAAATTATCACTTTATAATTTCAGTGCTTAAATCATGATTTGCCGACATGCCAAATTTGATTTAAATTGGTAAAATTGTTCCCGAGATATAATCTAAAAGCTTCATTTTCCATCTGTACTATTTTACAAAATTGTTCACCAATAACATTATCTGTTTTGAAATTAAATACTTACATCATGCACTATCAACGTACCAAATTCGATTTAAATTGGTTAAATGGTTTCCGAGATAAAATTGAAAAGTTTATTTTTTTTCAAGTTTTTCTATATTCCAAAAGGGGGGACTAATAGCAATATCGGTCTCTAGATTCACTGCTTGCATCATGCAACGTCAAAGTACCAAATTTGGTTTAAAGTGGTTAAATGGTTCTAGATATATAATGGAAAAGCTTTATTTTTTCAGTTTGCACCATCTTCCAAAATGAAGGATTAATAATAACATTGTTTTATAATTTAAACGTTTATATAATGCACCACCAATGCACTAAATAGTTTCCAAGATATAACATACCGGTAATGCCCATAATTTTTAGATTTGCCGCCATTTTGAAAATAAGTACCTGGAGTAATTGGAAACTGTAAAATTCTGACTCTGTTACTAAATATTCTATGTCGACGTAGTCTGGTGAAATTATACTGTCGGGTTTAAAAGTTATTAGGGAGGGACTTACATTCCAGTGAGACAGCCCGGTGATTGCATTAGCCTATCTTCTCTTCGGAGAGTAGGCTAAAAATAACTTATTCAGGGTCCGATTTTGACTAAAATAACACGAGAGCCATTTGATTGAAAATATTTAAAGTCATTTAATGAAGAACATTAAATTTTATTTCGTATCAACGCTGGAATTTTTATGTATCTGTAACAAAATATGTTTCTTAGTTTTTCTGAAGGAATTTTCTTTAAATCCAGGTCTTATAAAACTTTACATGATAAAGGACATTACATTTTGGTTTTCGGCGTTTCTATCGTAATTATGTATACGTAGTTTCAATTTTGATTTCACTAAATAGCAGCAAGTATCCAAAGTCCTGTAAGTAAATTAGGACGTATTATTTCTCAACATTGTTAAATTTAAACAAAATCTTTAGCACAGCCGGAACAACCCTCAAACGTACAGTTCGTTAAAATTTTTTGTTGGCGAGATTTACTTTGAGTGTTGCCATATTTTTTGTAAGTTTTTAGCTCTGTGGAAGATACTATCCTCACACAATAGTGGAGAGGAGAATAATTTTCACGTTGAATCAAATTGGGATTTTAAGTACTTAGTGAATATATTTTCACCACCGAAATACCAACTAAACATTAATCTACTTGTAACCACCAAACAACAGCAATATTTTACGTTGAACCTACCACGAAGACGGAAACATGCTGTATTCTAGACATTTTGTATACATTAACCTTTTTACAAAAAAATACTCTAATATTTGTCTGTAACAATGTCATGTGTTATGTACAGAAAATGAAAAAAATTGCAAAATTTGTATCAAGAATTCTTTTTTTATTTTACACGACACTTTTTTTAAAGATCAATAACAAGTNAAAAAAATTGCAAAATTTGTATCAAGAATTCTTTTTTTATTTTACACGACACTTTTTTTAAAGATCAATAACAAGTATTTATTACAGCACATAGTGGGTGGACATTAGGCCTCAACGCAATTAGAGTATGTTACAATAATATTTTAATTATTTAAGAGCGCATACCTACCCCAAAATGTTTAACAGCAATAATTGATACTGCTGTTACTAAATTGTGCCTACAATGAATTCAGTAGTTACAAAAAGTAACATCGGATATAATTTTTTTCAGTCTTTTTTTAATCCAACCATACGAGAAAAACCAAACCGAAAGGCACGCGCGCTTGCATGTAAAAAGGAAAATAAAAACGCTGCATACGAAAATTCTGCAAAATCAACTATTGGAAATACAACAGAAGGAACAATAAAAACAAACACTTGTACTGTTACATGTATCACGTTAAAAAAAATACTGACCTAATTACCCGTTGACAGTTTCAGAACACTCCATCTTCCTCGCTGAAAGCATGCGTTTTTGTGTGCCTTCGACGTACCGTGCAATTTCCTTCCACACCCCTCCCCTCATACCACGCCGATTACGGCGGCGCCCATTCTCCGACACAATCATGTCGAAGGCATCTCGACGCGGAGACAATATACGTCATCTGCATGTGAACGGACCGGGTAATTTTGCCAGAGGTAATTATGCGCTGCGCCGTGTCCCATTGTGAGACGGAGGCACGCGTCTCTGGTGTTTGCATCCTGGATCCGCACGCTGCTCGCTTAGCGGTTCTGTTAGCCGGGATGCCTATGCATAAGCTTGCAGGCGCGCGTCGCGGAAGTCCAGTCTCATACAGATTATGCGCTTTTATGCGCCGCGTGTGCCTGACGGTAGAAACCGAACATGAAAGCTTTGCAAGTGCACAAAATGCTTTTGTTATAANTTTATGCGCCGCGTGTGCCTGACGGTAGAAACCGAACATGAAAGCTTTGCAAGTGCACAAAATGCTTTTGTTATATATTTTCCTACTTTATACTCTCGTGGTCTGATATCAAACAGTATTCCAATTTAAAAAATATGGAATTATAATTTTTGGGAGTAAGTTAACAAAATTCTATTAGTTTTAAATTATTTTTAATCTAAAAGAGTGCAATAATTTTTTTAATCTCTAAATTATTTTTAAATAATCAAAATAACATGAAATATGCCTTAGAAATAAAATATGTTGTTCGCCACCATTATAAACTATTCAATAAAACACAATTTTAAAAAGAGCCTATAGTTGTACAGTAATTGCAGTTGACCTGAGTATCAGATTTCAAATAAATACTTTTTGACACTGCTTCGAATCAAATAGATGTCTTAGATGAAATCTAACTTGGTGTTTAGATAACTTGTAATATATTTAAACACAATCTTTAAGATTACATTTTCATTTTAAGAGTAAAATTATTAAATGTTAATTTTATAGATTTTATGTTTTCGTCGAATTTGTGTTTACAAATTTTCTGAAAACATGGAAGAAAAAAACACTGTTACAGCTTGTATGTTCTGGTAGATCGGCGCCAGTAGAAAGTGTTTTTTATTTTAAACTTCCGCAAACAAAAAATCATAAAGAACGTTATTTCGCGCGTTTTTTTGGTATCATTCTTTGCTCAGATATATTAGATTATAGAGATTTCTTGACCTGCGATTCAAACTAAATTTGCACGATGTCAGGAATAATCGCACAGAAACTCACTTCACTTATCAACACTNCCGCACAGAAACTCACTTCACTTATCAACACTGCTCGTAAAGAATTTTAAAAAATTTGTGCTGTTACTTATTACTCCTGGATTTCTTACAGTTTGGCTTTTAATAGAGTGTGGAATGCACTCAACGTGTTTTGTGCCCTTTAATGTACCATAAACGCATAAAATCAGGTTTATAACACCACGAAATGGCAATAATTATTGTGAACTCGTGGCTAGGAGTGCTGTGTTTCGACATTACAGCAGTTTTAAATTCCCAGGGGAAAAATTAAAATAACATGCGATAAACTTTCACCAAAGTTTCAAAGTGAGCTGCATACCTCATACCAGTGGAAAAAAAAATCGTGCTTCCGAAAATATATGTTTTGATCGAGGCAAAGTCACTCACAATTTAAATTGGAATAGTAATTGATAGCCTCTGACAACTAAACGAGACGTTCCTGGATCATGCACATAATGTATATTTTTAATTGCTGTGAAATGAGAGATTCCTGCTTAGAGTTANTTTATGCGCCGCGTGTGCCTGACGGTAGAAACCGAACATGAAAGCTTTGCAAGTGCACAAAATGCTTTTGTTATAAATTTTCCTACTTTATACTCTCGTGGTCTGATATCAAACAGTATTCCAATTTAAAAAATATGGAATTATAATTTTTGGGAGTAAGTTAACAAAATTCTATTAGTTTTAAATTATTTTTAATCTAAAAGAGTGCAATAATTTTTTAAATCTCTAAATTATTTTTACATAATCAAAATAACATGAAATATGCCTTAGAAATAAAATATGTTGTTCGCCACCATTATAAACTATTCAATAAAACACAATTTTAAAAAGAGCCTATAGTTGTACAGTAATTGCAGTTGACCTGAGTATCAGATTTCAAATAAATACTTTTTGACACTGCTTCGAATCAAATAGATGTCTTAGATGAAATCTAACTTGGTGTTTAGATAACTTGTAATATATTTAAACACAATCTTTAAGATTACATTTTCATTTTAAGAGTAAAATTATTAAATGTTAATTTTATAGATTTTATGTTTTCGTCGAATTTGTGTTTACAAATTTTCTGAAAACATGGAAGAAAAAAACACTGTTACAGCTTGTATGTTCTGGTAGATCGGCGCCAGTAGAAAGTGTTTTTTATTTTAAACTTCCGCAAACAAAAAATCATAAAGAACGTTATTTCGCGCGTTTTGTTGGTATCATTCTTTGCTCAGATATATTAGATTATAGAGATTTCTTGACCTGCGATTCAAACTAAATTTGCACGATGTCAGGAATAATCGCACAGAAACTCACTTCACTTATCAACACTGCTCGTAAAGAATTTAAAAAAATTTGTGCTGTTACTTATTACTCCTAGATTTTTTACAGTTTGGCTTTTAATAGAGTGTGGAATGCACTCAACGTGTTTTGTGCCCTTTAATGTATCATAAACGGATAAAATTAGGTTTATAACACCACGAAATGGCAATAATTATTGTGAACTCGTGGCTAGGAGTGCTATGTTTTGACATTACAGCAGTTTTAAATTCCCAGGGAAAAATTAAAATAACATGCGATAAACTTTCACCAAAGTTTCAAAGTGAGCTGCATACCTCATACCAGTGAAAAAAAAAATCATGCTTCTGAAAATACAGGTTTTTATCGAGGCAAAGTGACTCACAATTTAAATTGGAATAGCAATCAATAGCCTCTGACAACTGAACGAGACGTTCCTGGATCATGCACATAATGTATATTTTTAATTGCTGTGAAATGAGAGATTCCTGCTTAGAGTTANAACGAGACGTTCCTGGATCATGCACATAATGTATATTTTTAATTGCTGTGAAATGAGAGATTCCTGCTTAGAGTTATTTTGGCGTATTTCGAGAAATCTTCCGTTAGTCGAATTATTTCTTGTATCTTATTATATATTCGACTTTAAGGCTGTCGTTTGTATCCAGGCCACCAAAAGTTAACCAAGATTTAGTAAATAGAATTTCATAAAAAAATTGTTAAACGTGCCTGAGTGATGACTGCTTACGAATAGCATCACCAAAACTTTTCTAGTCCAAAAATTTGTTTCCGTTTTCTGTGTCCGTCTCTAATGTGCACATTTTTGAAAGTCGAAATGTTTAAAATTTACGTTTTCAAATTAAATTTCAGACTAGAGTACCAAATATTTGAAGTGTTCAAAATAGTACAGGGACGTGAAACAAACCACTATATTTATTGTTACACCATTAAACGACAGGATCGCTACTGAAGGTTTCGTGTAGGGAAAAACTGCATGCCATTTCAGCGTGTTGCGTACGTGGGTTACGAAATGGCACGTTATCTGCGTTTCTGGATTACTCTTAGGAAACCCGAGATTTTACGCCTCTCACGCACTATTTATGTAGAGGTAGAGGTCAATTAAAGAAAACAAATCTGAAAATATTTTCCTTATCTTTGGTAGGATGGCCACCCGCTTTTTGACGAAAATGCGTCTTTAAATTTGCAACCATAGTGGGCAATCCAGAAAATCTAACAATAACAAAATCGGGGGATACAGTTTGGCATTGCAGCCCCGAATCTATCGTATACGTCTAAAATTCAATCACACCACTGGATTGCCAAAGGATCAAAGAATTTTTTACGNCAGCCCCGAATCTATCGTATACGTCTAAAATTCAATCACACCACTGGATTGCCAAAGGATCAAAGAATTTTTTACGTTGAGTGATGACTGCGAAGCGTTGTGCGTGGTGGGGGTGGGGCACCGCCATTTTGAGTTCGTTTCACCGCGTCTCATAATTTCCGCGTAATATAACTTTTGACCCGGAGTAGCTCCAACGCTCNCAGCCCCGAATCTATCGTATACGTCTAAAATTCAATCACACCACTGGATTGCCAAAGGATCAAAGAATTTTTTACTTTGAGTGATGACTGCGAAGCGTTGTGCGTGGTGGGGGTGGGGCACCACNAAGCGTTGTGCGTGGTGGGGGTGGGGCACCGCCATTTTGAGTTCGTTTCACCGCGTCTCATAATTTCCGCGTAATATAACTTTTGACCCGGAGTAGCTCCAACGCTCGTTTGGATTTTAATCAACAGCTCTCGTCAAGATCAATCGATTGAGTGTATAAAACATTTGTGTGGCGTGGTTATGGTGAAAGGGTATGAGTTTAAAGTAAACAAAATTGAAAACTTAACCCAATAGCCTATACTCGTCAAAAAGCGGAGTCGAAATACAAAAATCGCATACGGTTGGAAAGAGCATCTCAAGAGCAATCCAGTGATACCCATGAAACCCCGTATAATTGAGTGAAACGCTGTCGGGTACGTAAAAACGTAGACGTATTCACGCAAAACAAACGGCCGTGTCCCGACATGTTTTTTTCTAAAGTATGACACTTGTTTTATTTTGTGCTGGCACTGACATAAGTTCCGAAAGGAATTCTTCTCACGACAGTGTCATGAAAGACACTCGAAGATATCTTGGTTTCAGAACGGGAAAGCTTTTAAGCTTTTGCTTCTCACTGCAGTTACATTTTTTAACACGCACCCACTGTTCTCGCAGAGCCTGCAGTTGTGATTTATGAAGTTGATTTTGTTTCTGAATATTTTAAGTTCTCGTTGTTCTTTCCACTGCTTAGTTCGGTGAACGAAACACGATGTTATAACTATGCAGTGTTACTATACGTAATATAAAACATTTTACTTTCACACCATCATTTACCGTTCCCCAGTTAGAATGGAGTGGAGCGATTTGAGTGGCTCTTAACATCGAGGTCTTGAGAGCCGATGAGCATGAAGTGATGTGAGTACAGAGCAGCGCTAGAATGCAAGGAGGAGGGAAATGGGAGAGCCCCGAGAAAACATGCCAACTGGTGGCATCGTCCGGGAGCGACCCCGCTGGGAATCGAACACAGTGAGAGGCGAGCAATCTGACCACTACACCGCTGTTGCCCCTCCCCAGTTTGACAAAATCCAAATTCCTCTAGTCGTAGTGAAGACACTTCATACATCTGCTAGGTGCAAATGTAAAATATAAAAAAAACGATAATGTAATTTTATTACACCGATTCTTATTTCAATGTGTACAAAACAGACGCTTATAACATATTCCATGTGCCACCAATTCGAACATTTGACTTATTATGAGATGTTTCACAACCGCACTTTTTTCTTGAACGTTGCATCATTATGGCAAGTTATCCAATCAGCGTTTGCGTAAAAATGTGTGCAGATGCGAATGAAGACTTTTTACCAAAAGCTAATTGCAAAAGTTTTTAATTTAGCGCAAACCATTTCCTGGCCGCCTATGTTGGCTTTTTTTTTTGTGTAACTTGGCAATAGGAATATTTACGTAAGTATGCAACGCCATCGCTGGCGCAGGCACTCTGCATGTTGTTGATGAACACTGGGTTGCGCGTGGAGGCAGCGCAAGCCACGAGAACAACGTGCTTTCTGTCTCGCCAAGAGATGTACACACTTGCTGCTGCAAGCGGCCGGGCCTTCTTCAGGCTTCATTAAGCACTGAGCTAGTTACAAAGTCCTGTTGCCTTTCACGAGTGAGGGGGGCGTGTGTAAGCGTGCGTACTATTGGGGAGAGGGGGGTGTTGACGTCACTGTATATAATGAGGTGGTTTGCGAACCTGCCTCCTCAATGCCAGGCTTTTGTCGGGAAAGAAAGGAAGATTTTTCACGATGTAGTTGATGTANGTTTGCGAACCTGCCTCCTCAATGCCAGGCTTTTGTCGGGAAAGAAAGGAAGATTTTTCACGATGTAGTTGATGTAGTTGTACGACACGTGATATTAACATTACTTTACTGTATTTTTGTAATATTAATCAAGTTATCTCTCTTCACGTAAAAAATAATAAAACGCTATAAACACGTCAGTTTAATTCAACCACCAAACCGAAGCCACTACATCGAAAAAATGTATATTTAACGGTTTTTAAGAGCTACAAATAACCGAAATCAGTTTACAACAAAGTCAAAATGAAACATCAAGGTGGAGTAAATGTAACTATAATTTTATAGGAATTTAAAAAATGGATATACAGGGAAAAGAAAACTGTAACACAAAAAAAGCACATCTGACAGGTAAAACATGACACCTGGCAACCCTGACACTCACAGATATAGTCTGTCCCATACACAAAGGCGGCATTTCATCATCTCCAAAATGAGCAATTTGTTGCATGAAAGCCATTATGTTCTCTTCACTACACCGTCAGTGCACATCCCGGGACAGTCTACTTCCGGTTAACCTTGCGCATAAAGTGCATGACGTCTGCAACACAGGCGCTCTCGCCATGACGTCACAACGGCGCAAACTGTTGCTGGGAAGGTTCCGATTTTTAGGTTAGAGAACTAGGAGACACTCATACCTGGACTTCATTAGAGCAAGTTAATTGTCTACAAGGCATATTTTTCAGTATGATGTAGGTAAGTTGCTTTGCACAGAAATATTACTTACTCTACTCAATGTACAGTTCACTTAAAAACAAGTCAAATTACTATTTTATAGAACATAAGTATAAAATATTTCAATTTTCTCTAATTTATGATTCACTGCCTTTCTATTTCATTTCTTACTGGAACCATATCTGTGCATAAATACAGGTATGGAATGCTGTTGGTTCTTCATTATTATCGCCGACCTNGTTTGCGAACCTGCCTCCTCAATGCCAGGCTTTTGTCGGGAAAGAAAGGAAGATTTTTCACGATGTAGTTGATGTTGTTGTACGACACGTGATATTAACATTACTTTACTGTATTTTTGTAATATTAATCAAGATATCTCTCTTCACGTAAAAAATAATAAAACTCTATAAACATGTCCGTTTAATTCAATCACCAAACCGAAGCCACTACATCGAAAAAATGTATATTTAACGGTTTTAAAGAGCTACAAATAACCGAAATCAGTTTACAACAAAGTCAAAATGAAACAACGACATCAAGGTGGAGTAAATGTAACTATAATTTTATAGGAATTTAAAAAATGGATATACAGGGAAAAGAAAACTGTAACACAAAAAAAGCACATCTGACAGGTAAAACATGACACCTGGCAACCCTAACACTCACAGATATAGTCTGTCCCATACGCAAAGGCGGCATTTCGTCATCTCCAAAATGAGCAATTTGTTGCATGAAAGCCATTCTGTTCTCTTCACTACACCATCAGTGCACATCCCAGGACAGTCTACTTCCGGTTAACCTTGCGCATAAAGTGCATGACGTCTGCAACACAGGCGCTCTCGCCATGACGTCACAACGGCGCAAACTGTTGCTGGGAAGGTTCCGATTTTTAGGTTAGAGAACTAGGAGACACTCATACCTGGACTTAATTAGAGCAAGTTAATTGTCTACAAGGCATATTTTTCAGTATGATGTAGGTAAGTTGCTTTGTACAGAAATATTACTTACTCTACTCAATGTACAGTTCACTTAAAAACAAGTCCAATTACTATTTTATAGAACATAAGTATAAAATATTTCAATTTTCTCTAATTTATGATTCACTGCCTTTCTATTTAATTTCTTACTGGAACCATATCTGTGCATAAATACAGGTATGGAATGCTGTTGGTTCTTCATTATTATCGCCGACCTNATTTCTTACTGGAACCATATCTGTGCATAAATACAGGTATGGAATGCTGTTGGTTCTTCATTATTATCGCCGACCTCCCATGGCGTAGTTGGTTTGTTCTGGGTTCCAATCCTAGGCAATGCATGGTTATTAGTTTAAGTAAGACCATTAGTTAGTTTGTAAGCTGTCCCCTAATAAGACTTCAGGCATAACACCTATAACGCCCTTTTCCAGTGGCATATGGTGTTAATTTGCCCAATTTGGCGATACGTAGTTTTTGCTCTCATATGATACCATGAAAAACTAACCGTGTAAAGGGTTGGGCTTAAAGCAAAAGAAAACTCCAATGTGCGTCATCAAATCTATCTGATTAGATTTAAGTACACAGAATAGAATAATTATCCTATACTTGCAGCCACAGCGCATTAAGAGTTTCAGTTCTGCGCATAGGTAACCATAATTAACATAATACACACCATAAGCATTGTTACATAAAATACAGATTAGCTGCTTGGGTATTATATCTTAAATATATGTATCTTTCAATATACAGTTAAACCAGACATTATTACCAAAATTAAATCGCATGGAATATACAAACAAATATTTTAACATACCGAATACTCGGTTCTCTCGGTTCACCATTACAATTATTAAGAACCATCACAGAGACACCAACATTTATAATATGCAATTGCCTGTGGGTTAGCCAACAAATATTTGAACAATTCCAAATATTCTGTTCACTCAGGTCACCACAAAAATAATATCATTACTACCATTAAAGTGATACTCACATTAATTATCAAGACCTTTAGCCAACTCGTAGCTAAGAAGAAATATTTCACTGTAATAAAACCCTACAGGCAACTTTACAAACATGCATAGCATTCATTTCTGCTAGTGAGGATAATACCATTAAACCGTCTCTCAAAAACTAATCATATGAAATAACCAAACATTTATAGCATTAAAATTGTATGTTACTCCCGAAGAAGAATTAACATGGGCCTTATGGGTCTTTATCACTTGCCACAGGGGAAGATACTCAAAGTGTTGAAGAAGCATCCTGGGATTACTACTTCAGAATGACGAGACCCAGAAGAGTCATACAAAAGTCACTAACAGACTTTATCGTTGTAACTATAGTTAAAGTAGCGGTGACTAATACGCAGTAACAAAATTAGATCGCCGCTAAATACCAGCATGGAACTTTTTCACACATTATGCTGTAGCTGGTATGCCTTCGAGATGGAACAGTTAGCGCAAAAAAAACTTAAAGCATGTTACCTTGATGCAGTTCGTAGCCGATATGAAACACCTGCTGATTTCCCACCTGGTCGTACACAGTGTTTAATAGAACGTGTCACCTACGCCCCGCAGCAGTAAATGCCGTGGCTGATGCAGGAATATTCCGACGGAATCGTTGTTTCGTTGGTAACTCGTACATCCAGGCCTCTGAAGCCGATACTCCATTCGACCCACGCAACATTATAATGGGTTGATCTTATGCATTTATTACCCATAGTTAAATTATATAATGTATATATATATAAATTATATCAGTTGAGTTATATTATACATAGTTAAATTTTCTCGTACAACCAACTAATTACGCTCGTCACATCCCAAAATGTTTCGGCCGGCTATTTTTTTTTACACAAAATACAATTTACCAAACGATTTCCAGACAGCCGGGGCGAACTCACAAACTCACGAAGCACCATTTACCTTTTACTACATGAACAATTGTATGAATATGCAATTCATGCCCGACTTGCGTTTATGCTCATTACGCAACACTAGGTCGCAGTAGCTCAATAGTCTTCTCTCGGGGCGAGAACTTCACCGATCAACACTTCGCCATAGAATCTCGGTAGCCGAACAACTGCTCGACATAGCCCCGCCCGCCGCTAGGCGGCAGAACGGCACAGCCCTGACAACTCCTGCATTCGCGCGGCCACTCACGCAACTACAAGCGCGCACGAACACGCAGTGCGGCCTACCCAACAAAAACGCACTTCCTAATTGCGCAGCCGCGTATGGAAGATAACACCACACGTAGTGACGTCACACGCCGGGGGACGCTAATAAGGTCTTTCCAACTCCAACCCCCTTTTTTTTTTCCACAAAGATCACGCCGAAATCAGCACAAGGTACTTGTTCCATTCATTGTAGTAATCATGCACGTATCAGGTAACGGAACAATATTTCTCGGGTCTGCAAGTTACTGCGTTTATATAGACAATGCAACACTACTCACATTTATTTGGCCAGCAACGAGTTCCAGTATGACGGGAAAATTTTCTGATGAATGGAGTACCTTGGCGAAATAGTCTCAGGCCAATTATAAAATTAGTTTTTTTTACCGGTTCAGCCAATTAAAATCATTAACAAAAACGGTAATTTCCAACGAAGGTTTCTGACCCCATAAAATTTTTAATGGCGAGCCGTAACTGGAAACAAAAATAGTTTATTAAGGGAATTTATTTATATAAAATTTTTCCAGATATGAATGATGATAAATTTTTAAACCGCATAATAATATAAATAAAATCAGATGCATTAACTTTCATTCCACAGGAAATATCTGGGCTTGGCTACACGACAGCAGTGTCGCGCTTTGAACATTATGCTTAAATAGAAAATCGTTCTAGCGCCGCCAGTTTAAGACTTTGGCAGATTTTATAACGCATTCAGAGTTTTTTAAACTAAATTTCTGGTGGATAAAACCTGCGTATTTCGTCTAACAGCGGTCAAAAATTTTATTTCAAAATACCTGTCAGCGACTTGAGAACTAACATTTAATTGGAATAGTTACTGTTGTAACTGTTAATCGGTCGTCAAACGAACGACTATGTAAAATTGTTACAAACGTCAAAATTACACCAGATCTTACTCTGGTTTTAAAAGAAAATACACTGATTAAGANCTATGTAAAATTGTTACAAACGTCAAAATTACACCAGATCTTACTCTGGTTTTAAAAGAAAATACACTGATTAAGGTGAATTAATTAGGTTTCTTGGATGTTAATGTATGAAACTACTTTTCCTTCTTTGCCGACATAACTCTTGGCATTCGTAGCAGCATCTACATTGAAATATTTAAAGTTTCAGTCAGTGTTCTATTTTTTTACCTAAGTGCTCCAGCCATACTTGTATTTGTATAGGCTTATGGTACATGTTAATTATATATAATCAGAATATGTATAACATGTTTGGTTGTTTCCCAACAGTCATATCTGGCAAGCGTTTTATACTTCTGTTAAGGTTAAAGCATTTTTTGGTAAATTTATCTTTCGCTTATATTTTGTTAATATATTGTAATATTTATTTCATATTTTCATAGTCAATATGCATTAAAACAGAGATAGATAAAGGAGAGGTGCTGGTGATGGCTAGTAAGAAATAGTTTTTTTGTAAAATATTAATAAATTGAGTTTTGGCACGTTTTAGTGACATGATTACAAGTAAAACTGACGGTTACATATTTATTTGTTATCTACAAACTTTAATTATAATTTGTTTCTCTTTCCAGCATTATTTATCGAATTGTGATATTTTGTTTACATGTAGTGGAAGGATACGTTGGGCCTAGCCTGAATGTATAGCTTTAGGAGATCACTAGTAAGTTAGAAGTAACGACGGATATTCTATTGTGCTTGGTGTTAGTAATTTATTACAGCTAAACGCAAAACGTAAGTTTCCGTTCAAGTTAGTGTTACATTTATCGCGACATAAAACTGTTCGTCTTGAACTTCCCTTCCTGACCATTAGTATGATGTACTGTTAAGTTACGAATTAACCATGTCATGTTATACAAATAGGGATCAAAAAAACTTAGGAGTACATAAATAAATTAATTCTTATTAATTTAGATACATTTTGAAGTCGGGTCTAAATCGGAATGGCTCTTGAATATGCAAAAAGCGCGTATAGAAGAAAAATATTTAACAAATACACAATGCATGCACATTATCAAACCTTTAAAATATAACACATTATGTAGTTATGCATGCATTTTTTTTGTATTACGCATTGATTTACAGAGTGATATACATTGATATTTGCGTTTTTCGAAACTACTTTTTTATAATATTATAAANTACGCATTGATTTACAGAGTGATATACATTGATATTTGCGTTTTTCGAAACTACTTTTTTATAATATTATAAACTGACCTCATAGTTATAGTTTTTTAATTAAGCGCACAACAGTTATCAATCCTTGAGACAAAGTCAATAAATTTACAGAACAGTATAGCTTATTTTCGAGTCTCCTGTTAGGGCTGGTTTGTGTAATCTGTGAATGTGATTAGTAGTAGACATGTTATTTTTTAATACTTTGTACTCTAAAATGAAAATCTAGCTTATTCACTGCGTGGCCAAAATTAAGCACTCTGTTAGTGTCCTATTTATTGTTTCCCTAAAATTATTTAGCGATGTACTACACAATGATTTGCAAATCAATTTGGTTGTACATTATCTACAAAATAATTTTATTTGTGTTTTTTTTAGCACCAGTCATCTGTTTTAAAACAATTCAGTTTTATTGCCTTTTGTTATTTACCGTTCTTGAAATGTTTTGTTACGGTGTAAATATTAAGTTCGCAAATATTCTCATTCAAAAGCTTTCTCACCATCATAGTAAAATTATGAATTCGAAGGAGTTCTAACGTTATACGAATGTTTCTCGCTTCTACAGAATAGTCAGGCATTGAAAGACTCTGTGTGCTGAAAAAAAAAACAATCGCACATATGTTTATTGCCGTCTAACGCGAGTCTCGGCCAGTGAACGCGGCGTCTGTGATGCGATCTTCTTTAACAACGGCAGTTGTTTGTGGAAAGTGTACGTTACGTTGTTGCTACAGCTTGACTACACAACTTGCCTGGACAGACTATGAAACAACGCAACGTACCAAAAGCAACGTTCGTGAAAAGTCACGTATTACCCGTGGCAACCTTTTATCTGTATTTGGGTTGTTATAATTAATTTAAATTTGTCATAACGTCAAATTTTTGGGGCAAAAGGATACTCTCACTCTCTCTGAAAATCATCAATACTCAACTCNTAAATTTGTCATAACGTCAAATTTTTGGGGCAAAAGGATACTCTCACTCTCTCTGAAAATCATCAATACTCAACTCGTTTTCATTTCATGGTTCGATAAATGTTTTGATTGATGCCTAGTTAAATTACGGAATTATATTCAGTCAGTGGCTCAAACACATATTGAAAATTTGATTAGCGCGTTTTAAATTCTGAATTAGTAAATATAGGCTTACGAATAACATACTATTCCCACCTTTCTCATATGCCTGTGACTTTTCTGATTCAAGAATACTCATCCAATCGTCATTAATACTGACGTATTCAAAACACTTGCTGAATGCAGCAGTTTCTATAAAATATTCGTAATCATGTTATACCGATATGGACGTTGTTAATTTAAAATTCCGTAGCCGATAATTTTCCTTGGTACAAAAGGCGGTTTAGTGTCTGTGTGCTCAAATTATTTGAAAATTTTCGCTCGTGTAAATCGGATTTTTGCATCTGGGGATCGTGCCGGACGATGAAGCTGGTCAGCGGGTTTTCTCGGGGATCTTCCTTTTCCCCCGACCTTGCACTCCGGCGTCACCCCATTCTTANCCACCCCATTCTTACCTTACTTCACCCTCATCATCTCTCAAGACCTCTCCACTCCAGTCATGCCGTTATATCAGGGTTTTATAAAGAAGTGTTGTCAAATGAGAATATTGGAGAAATATTTTATTTTGTTTTGCCATTTGATAAGTAATTTAAAAAAATGATATTTTATTAATCGGCACGCAAAAATTTTATTGATGAAATGCAATAACAATAAAAACTAGCGCAACCGCTCTTTGAATATACTATGTATGAAGCATTCATTTTCTTTCAGCAGTTCGCAATATCTCTTCAGGTCTCTCAGATTTGGAGAGCTTTACCATCGCGTGGAAGAAAAGAAGTTAACAAAAGATCGCCCTTGGCAAGTTTTAAAAATGTTCTCTTTTCGGCAGGTGTTCCGAGTATTTCCACAGCGAGTGCGCGACCAGGGAAATTGTCATTACCCGAGAAGGCTTCGGCGGTCGGATTCGAA
>NQII01010511.1:0-36223 GCA_002778355.1 Clitarchus hookeri
AATGAGAATCATTGCAAAAATATATGCTGCCATTACAGAGAGAAAGAGCAAGTAGAATCAGTAGCAGGTCTACAGAGAAGTGTTATTTCGAGAGGGAATTTAGTAGCAAAAAACAACAACAACAAAAAAAAACGTTTTGAAAAAAAAATATTAAATAAGGAATTTTAAGTCTAACAATAGATTTTTTGCAGAAGTGCAGATAGAGTTTGTCAAAGAAAAGGTTGAATTTGCAAAACATGACTGTCAAAAAATGATAATACAGGAGGACAGATGTGATTCCATGATTTTGCTACTGAGCTAAAGCATTATGATTCAGTGAAACAAATGACTTTCTGTCTGGGCTAACAACAAGGAATTCATTCACAGATAAGAAAAATAATGGTTGAAATTTTTAACCAGAAAGGGTTAGGGGAAAGCATGATATCTTTCAAAGAGGCTATCCTTTTTGACTAATTGAACATCCACAATAACATTTAAAGATGTATTGTAAATTACAGATTGCACTGAACTAAGACCATAAATCATTTACAGATTATCAGGAGTTACAGAAGTTATCATGTATAAAGTTAAACCATTAAGGTGTCTGATCTTATTCAAAATGTTAATAAAAGACAATGGATTTAATAAAGTAGAGTTCACTGTACTGTCAACACTGGTTTCAGTGTCCGAAATATCATCGGGACGAAGATCACTCATCTGCCACAAGTGACAGAGAGCATGATTTGGCATGTAAGTGAACATCAAACTGATAGGTGTAGATTCATGTGACTCATGTCGAGACAAATTGAAGACCATTTATAACCAGGGCATATTATTGTCATAAATGGTTTGATACTTTGCAAGTAAGGCAATGGGCGCCGAACGAATGTTTCTGTTAAAATGCTCCACATGCAAATTTGAAGTATTATATGGGAACAAAGTGATGTGTTTGATCCCATAGGAGTAACATATGTGTCTGAAGGTATTGGAATTCAACTGAGATCCGGTGTATCTTACAATAGTGTAAGGTATACCAAAATTTTGAAATATGCGAACGTGAAGTGCATGTACAGTAGAAAAACCATAAACTATCCCCATGAGAAGTAACAACACCATTTTTAAAAAAAGGCATCCACACCAAGAAATGCATTTTATGACCAGACTTGCTCCTAGGAAGTAAACCTACAAAATCTATATAAACCTTTTGCATGGGCCTTTCAGCTACTTCGGATAACAAAACTATTTAATGTGAATTTTGACTAGGCTTACTCATGGCACATTGCTGACAGGTCTTCACACATTCAGCAATATCAAAAATCATACATTTCCTGTTAAAATTGCGTCTAATAGCCTCTTTAGCTCTGAAAATGCCAACGTTTGCTCCAATAGGTTAATAGTGGAAGTATGCAAAAACCATATCGCGTAAATGAGCTGGCAAATACAAACGTTTTCATATTGTTGGTTTTACAATGGTCAGGCAGAAGGGCTTATGTTCCACACCCAACTTAAGATTTTGGATAGTAATGGTTAACTGTGGGTCTTTATTCTGATGATCCTGCATATTTTAGAATGGTAGAGAAAGTCTGTAAAAACATTGCAATGTGTTAAGTTTCCAGGTGTAACAGAAGATGCAGAACCCTCAAACATTCTTAAAAGAGTATCGGCTACGATGTTTTGTCTATATTTGAAGTGATGAACTTTTAATTTTAAGGTAGAAATACGCATCGCCCAACAATCTATTTTTCCTTTTTGAGTAGGATGCGCCAAATGCCAAAACAATGCCTGGTTGTCAGTTTCTAGGAGGAATTCCGAATGTTCGGGGTACTGGCGAAACCTTTAAATACCAAAAAACATACCTAAGCTTTGCTAGTTTGTAGATTGTAGACGATATTTTCTCTTGAGGATTCAGCATGCATGATGAAAAAGCTATGGACTGTCTAGCACCATCGACTTCTTGGGCGATAACTGCCCCCACAGCTAAAAGGTTTTGAGAAGTGTTTGCCATGCGCAGCACAGGTTGATTTATAATATCTGGTTTTAATGTTACAAAAGCTCTTTGTTTTTCTGCACCCCACTCAAATTTCACAGATATCGTACACAATGTGTTTAAAGGTGAGCCTTCTCAGTAAGGTGTCGTATAGATTTTCCTAAATTTGATCCGTCCCTATAAAGCGGGCTATGCCGGTTAACATCTTGTGGAGGTGGAACATTTCTAATAGCCTTTGTTCTGTCTGTATCTATGACATTTTTTTAGGAAATTTTGTTTCCTATGAATGAAATTTCCTGAATTGCAAATTTGACTTTTGCATGAATGGCAGCGAGGCCTGCCTTTTTTAATCGGGTAAGAACCTCTTTAAGATGACTGAGATGATGTTTATGAAAGTCCTTGGAGTATGCAACCAAACTGTTGCAGTAATTATGCATATAGTTGAGTTTAATGTTATGAAATATTTGATCCAAATGTATGGTAAGGACTTGGGCACCGGTGGCATGGCCAAAAGGGACATGGGTGAATTGGTAAAGGTTCCCAGGAACACAGAAATTAGTGATGGGTTTGAACCTTTTGCCGAACATATCTGATAATAGGCTGCATTGAGATGAATAGTTTTGAAAAATGTTTACTAACTCAACCAATTAAAGTCTGAATGAAAGCCAGTAAACTGTTTCAATTTTTTTGATTAGCCTTCCGAAGTCATGTACCATTTTTTGTTTTCTATTAGGATTTGGATCCAGAAATGCTAGACCAGCATACTGAGATGTGGACTGTTAAATTACACCTTTGTTTAAGAGATCCTGAACTTGGAGTCTCAAAAGCTGCATTTTTGGAGACGCTTATCGATAGGGATGACTTTTGATGGGTCCTTCATCTAATAATATGATCTTATACTCAAGCTATTTTGTTAATTCCGGTTCTGAGGAGCACGCTTGGAAACTGACTACAAAAATCCTGAATAGCTGCATCCTCCATTTCATTTAAATGACATANGTTCTGAGGAGCACGCTTGGAAACTGACTACAAAAATCCTGAATAGCTGCATCCTCCATTTCATTTAAATGACATAAAGGATTTACAGATCGGAAGGGATTTAACTCAGAGCTTATGTCAGAGTTCACTTGTTGATAGCAATCAAGAAATAAAATGTTTTACAGACGAGAAAATTATAAAAAAACATGATTGCCATGGGTATCAAGAATAAAACCAGACACTCTCATGAATNGTTTTACAGACGAGAAAATTATAAAAAAACATGATTGCCATGGGTATCAAGAATAAAACCAGACACTCTCATGAATTCAGCACCTTATAAAACATTTTAAATAAGAGTTTTTGCCACTAGGCACTTAACTATTCAAGTGAAATTAAAAATATAAAGTTTGAATGTTGCAGTTCACGATATTTGAAAGTGGTCCTTAGATGCAGTGTAACACTGGAAGTGATTAATATCCCCAGATATTATAAGGTTCAAATTTTGTAGTTCAGAATTAATGATCCATGCTGAACCAGAGTCAACAGGAACATTGACATGAAAAGAGTACAAGTAACTTCAGTTCATGGAGTACTAGTCCTTAATTAGCCTATATGATTGGAGAAATGCACACAGCCGACACAAGTTTCAGACTTAGGTTCTTTAGGCTTAATATATCCAAACCGACGCTGGAATAGATGACTATTACTTACAGCTTGTAAAATGTGAGTATTTACTGGGAGTCAGCTAATTTACCCTTACCGCGAGAACTGTCGCTCACTTCCCGGTATCGCGCATATAGTTTTTTAACTTCCAAAAGTAAGGAGCAAATTGCTCCACCTTATTACAGTGCTGGCAAGTTGGACGTCTAAGTAGTTGTTGCTCTTGGTTGTTGGCAGTCTTTCTGGATTGGCCTGATCCTTCACAGATTTTGAATATTCTCCATCAACCACATCTGAGTAAGATTTATCGGGACTTTCATTACGGTGTCCATGTGAAAAGACTTTAAAACCTAGCATTTACCTCATTTGATCGACATAGCGAATGTTGTGCTAATTTATACACATCCTGTCAAGCGCTGTAAAACTGGTGAGTTTGGTGTGGAAAACAAGGCGTGAGTGCTCCTGGAGAGTGAGACCTTTTAGACTGTTGTCCATTACTTCACTTCCAGATACACCAAGCCTGAGGATAACTGTGTCCCCTTCAATGCTGCTCACATAAATGCATAGTGGCTCTTCAAAATGTTGTAAACGATTGCACTGCCTTAAACGTATCTCTCTTAAAAAACCAGAGGATATGAAGCGGTGTAAAATGTCCTCATAGTTAGCATCAAATCTGAAGCTCTGAGTAATGGTTATTTGTGTCCTCTCACTTAGTGGACCATAGATAAAAGGGTTTACAACGTCCAACAGCTGAGTTTCAGGTATTGTTTTACTTTGTTGCAACTTGACAATGATTTTCAAAAATTCTAGAAACTTTGGCACGTGCAATCCCTCAGTACTAGGAAAGTTCTTAACATCCTTTCAAAGTGATGATGAATTTTAACAAAAACAGTAGAAGGTGTTTGGCGAGCACTTGGGAAAACAGAGGATGTTATGCACACAGGTGGCACACACATGGCACCAGTATGTGTAGTAACAGAACATGCAGTAGTGAAAATACTGCTACTTACAAATTATGGAGAGGTAGAGGTACGACTGGTTCCCTCAGCATCTGAAGGGTTGCCATCCAGGTTAGGCATAATGGGAACAGATTACAGAGGTCGATTTCAGTTGTATTGTGTCCCCCAAGTGTTTAAATTACGCAAAGTTATGCAGTTGCTTAGAGGTATGAGCAAGTCCATCAGTAGATTCAGTGATCGCAATCACTTGACATTTTAATGTTGATTTAATTCTTCAGATAGAGAGGCTATCTGAGAAACTATCTTTTTCAGTGAATTTATGTGTATGTCAAGCGTGTTTCGGGGTAAATAATAACAAAAATCAATAACCGAGAGCCCTTACCCTCTAAATATCATGCTTCCCCCTCCCCCCCTTCCTCACGGCCACAATGAAACATTTGTTCAAATGTTATGTTGGAAAATCATGTGTTTTGAACGGTTGCGTTATACAGCTTTCTATAAAGTAATTACTCTTAAAACCCAAAAACAGAGGTAAGAGCATTTCGAAAACCTTGCTGTATGCGATAAGCACAGTGAATTACCACGTGTTTTCCGCCTCCCTAAGGCATAGACTCTCANTGCTGTATGCGATAAGCACAGTGAATTACCACGTGTTTTCCGCCTCCCTAAGGCATAGACTCTCATCATTTTAAACATTCCCTCTCAAGTTTAAAATAAGTATATTAGGTAATTTATTAAGAAATAAAAAAAACTTCATTTAATTATGCTATATGCAGCAATTTTTCCAGCATCCAGTGTCAGCATATAAATCTCTTTATGCGTATGAACAAAGTACATATAGTAGGTTTTGCAGGTAAACCATTATATACAGTGATGTGACGCTGGCGTAAAAGTACCCCCAATACAAGCACAAAATCACAAAACAACTGTTACTTTCAGCAAACAAAATGTCTCAATGTTCATTCTCTTGCGTGCGCTCGCTTCATTAAGGGATATATCCGATGCGCAGTAAAACACCCTCGCCCACACCTTCTAGAGTGGCAAACACATTGCCACGTGACTTTAGCCTAGTGAAATGTAACAGGCGAACATTTGTGTGTGTATGTGCAGCCTGTACGACAGTAACTCTGAATAGTATTCAGTCTTAAGAATTATGCAATCTTAAACGCTGTTTTATTCCCGAGATGCTAAACCCCGTGCAATTTATACCGCAATATAAAATCCAGTAAATACATGTGTATACAGCTCTCATTCACCACTCTTCAACCNCCCCGTGCAATTTATACCGCAATATAAAATCCAGTAAATACATGTGTATACAGCTCTCATTCACCACTCTTCAACCTCGTCGAGACATACATATAAGGAAAGACATTAGAAGAGCGAAAAGTATTAGATAATATTGCAGCCAGTGCACTTTGGAGGCTATGTGATATTAGAGTTACGTTAATTCCTTTCTNCGAAAAGTATTAGATAATATTGCAGCCAGTGCACTTTGGAGGCTATGTGATATTAGAGTTACGTTAATTCCTTTCTAATGTTTCTTTTGGTGTGAAAAATTAAATGTGACAATTTTTATAGTTCCGTTTAAACCAATGATATTTTATGATGTAAAACTAACGAGNGGTGTGAAAAATTAAATGTGACAATTTTTATAGTTCCGTTTAAACCAATGATATTTTATGATGTAAAACTAACGAAAAAAAAAAACATTGTACTTTTTCCACCTGATCATACGTCAAACACACACACATTCATAACCCATGACGAGCCATGACGAGCAAGAGATGCCGGGAGTCGGTGCGCATGCGCGTTACAATGTTTGCACGATATTCGATTAGCTACGGCGATTCGGACCTTACTTTCCGAATAACCCTCGTATGTGGTTCCTTTCGAATCGAATACCTCCCTCTCGTTGTTTGGGTTCGGTTCTGCAAACTGCGTTTGAGCCATATTAAGGTTTGTGGGTTTTTTCTTTAATAAAAATTGAGATTTCTAGTATGCATGTTTTATTCACTACACCATAACAATGATACAGCAAGAAAGACACAGTTATAATAAAATACCTCATTTTACAATGGCGTCACCTAGTGAAAGTTATACCATCCACACAGGTGACAATTATGCCAAATAAAACAATTTGTTTTTAAACAATGCAAAATGTTTAACTTTTATACTTAATACTCCCACTGAAATTTTATATCACTTGTTTAAAAAAAATCACTTTCAATACAAAAAATTATTTCTCAGATATGAAAAAGATTGAGTGGGCAAGGCCTGAGTTAACATGTCTGCCAATTGATTTTTACTTGATACATACTCGATTTTTATTAAGACCAGCTGCACGTTGTCCCTTACCAAATTTTATTTGACATCTATATGCTTTGTTCTCTTATGATAAGCAGGGTTGGTTGTTAATTAGTTTAATAGCACTCTGATTATCAACACACAGTGTAATACATTTATAATTCTCACCTAACTCAGACAATAATTGTTTCAACCACAGTATTTCTTTTGCCACTTCACATGCAGCTACAAATTCTGCTTCAGTAGTTGAGAGAGCAATGGTCTTTTGTTTTTGACTGCACCAAGTGATTGGTTCTCCATTCATTTGAAAAATGTAACCTGTAATACACCTACGGGTATCAAAATCCTGTGCAAAGTCTGAATCTGTATATCCTTTGAGATCACTGCTTTCTCCTTATTTAATACAATAATCTTTAGTATTAATTAAGTATCTTATTACATGTTTAACAGCATTTATATGCTGCAGACAAGGGTTATTAACATATCTGATCAAAACATTCACAGCAAATGATATATCCTGCCTTGAAACGGAACACAAAAATAACAATGACCCGATAGCTTCTCTGTATGGAAAGTTTGGACATTTTTCATCTACATTCTTTGTGATAATAATATTTATGTCTACTGGAGTACTTACAGGGTTTTCATTATGAATAGAAAACTTTTTAATTACTGGCTTGATGTAATTANGTCTACTGGAGTACTTACAGGGTTTTCATTATGAATAGAAAACTTTTTAATTACTGGCTTGATGTAATTACTTTAGCATATACATATACAACTATTTAATCTCTCTATTTCCATGCCAAAAAAATATGTTAAATTTAACAGTTTAATTTTAAATTCTGGTTTCAAATAATCAATTATATCTTTATTAACTTGTTTATTCTCAGATACTACCAGTGCTTCATCAACCTAAATTATTAAGAAAACTATAACCCCTTTAGAAAATCCTATATATAAACAGTTTTCAGCCTGAGATTGTATGAAACCATATGTCTTTAAAAAATCACTAAACCTTTTGTTCCAAAACCTAGATACCTGTTTTAATACATACACGGACCTATTAAATTTTTAAATAAAATTGCTATTTACCTGCACACCTTATGGTATATATATATATATATATATATATATATGTGTGTCTTCTTTAAGATATGCGGTTTTTACAACAAATTGCTTTATTTCTAAGGTTATACTTTGCTGCAATATAAATAATGATTCTTATTGAATCATAACTGGTGATTGGAGAGAATATCTCTTGGTGGTCATGCCCTTTTACTTGACTAAAACCACGTGCACACAGACGATCTTCATAACATATAACCTGGCCATTCTCGTCCTTCTTAATTACAAAAACCCACTTAGTATTAAGTGTCCTCTGACATAAATTTTCAACTGTAGACCAAGTTTCATTTTCTTCTAGTACCATCAGCTCTTCTTGTAGGGCCTTGGACCATTCCTCCTTTTGTGAACATCTCATTGCTTCTTCATATGTTTGTGGTAACGAGAACTAAATAAGATTTGCCTCAAAATNTCCTCCTTTTGTGAACATCTCATTGCTTCTTCATATGTTTGTGGTAACGAGAACTAAATAAGATTTGCCTCAAAATGTCTGTTTATTCGTGGTGTTAAATTATGAGAAGGTTCGATATCCTCTATTTCTTGAGATGGCTCATAGGGAAGATCATCACTGTTACAACTGTGCATGTTGGCTTCATTCTCTGTTGTTGGACTTTCTATCAGTTTTGAGGTTAGTTTCATCATTTCTGTTTTCCAGATTTTCTTTCCTTCATCAAAAACATATATTTGGGGTATATTCTTTCTAATCTCTGAAAACTGATCTTCATAAAAAATTACATTTATCGATACTTTTACTTCTTTTGTATTTATATTATACATTATGTAATTAATATCATCGTAACCAACCAGTATCATTTTCTCACTCTTCTTATCTAATTTTGTTCTTAACTAGTCAGGAACATGAACAAACATCTTCACATGACCCAACTGAGGTTTTATTCCATTCCAGAACTCATAAGATATCATGTTAGGGGTCTGGCTTGAGGAGGTCCNTTCCAGAACTCATAAGATATCATGTTAGGGGTCTGGCTTGAGGAGGTCCTATTCAATATATAAACTGCACAGTTCACAGCCTCAGCCCACAAATTCAATGGAACATCTCTTGCATACAGCATAGAGCGAGCACTCACCACAATAGTGGGTAGTTATCTCTCAGATCGTCCGATTTGTTCGGGGTGTATGGAGCTGTACACTCCTGAATTATGCTTTCTTTATCCATATAGTCCTTGAAAGATTTGTTTATATATTCTCTTCCATTGTCTGTATGAAGGACTTTTACATTTTGGGTATACTCGTTTCTGACCATGGCATATTTCTTGAAAAATTCCAATACATCACTTTTGTGTCTCATAAAATATACATGCCTGTAACTTGTAGCAGCATCTTTGAACAATACAAAATACCTCAGACCTTGAACTGATGTGTGACTCCTAGGCTCGCAGACATCGCTGTATACTAAGTCACCTGGCTGTAGTTCTCCTCGCACTGATTTGTGAAATGTAAAACGACACGGTTTTCCATTTGCACATGCTTCGAAAACAAAATTACTTTGATTGTCATCAACTTGTAAACATTCAACAATATTATTATCACTCATATTCTTTATTTATTTAAGGTTGGTATGCCCTTGTGCCACTTTTTAATGTCACTTTGATTGCTTTCAACAACATTACAAGTGTCTGGAACCACTAATTCTATTTTCAGTTCATATAAGTTGTTTTCTGTGATTATTGCACTCATTACCACTTAATTTTCTTTTAATATTAAACATTTGGGTATTTATTGATAAAAGTGTACCTTTTTGACCGATGACTCCTTCAGAAAACCGGTTTCTCCTTAAGCTAGGAACATACAAAGCTCCTTGTAGTATGCTGTACTCCCGCTGTTCATCAACCCATCTGCGAATCATAACTTTCCAATACCACACACTTCTACAGACTGTTTGTTTCCTAATGACAATGACTTTTGGTTGCACTCCACAAATTCTTCAAAACAATATTTTCTGAATGTAATGTGCGCAGATGTACCGCTGTCCAAAATCCAGGTATTCTCTTCAGTTTCACTCAAGTTGGTTTCTACATTAAACGCCATTTTTGACTCATCTTTTGATGGTTTCCTGGTTAATTTCTTCGGAACACGACATATTTAGCAAAATGCCCACGCTCCCAGAATTATAACATTAAAAACGATGTTTAGAAGTTTTATTTTCATTTGAGCTACTACCACTCGCATTGCGTTTCTTTTGTTTTGTGTTTGCTACAAGAAGGGCACTTTCTTGTTCTTCCTCACATGCAATACTGGCCTCTTCATCCAACAAAAGTGCATTTAAATTAATGAAGGTCCGCTGTTTAGGATACAATGACATCCATGATTGACGCATCGATCTGTACTTGCCAGGCAAAGTTCCCAGTATTTTTGTAATGATGCCCAACTCGCTGACACTTTCACCACTACCTCTTAGCTGTTTAGCCAGGTTTTCAACCTTCGAGATGTATTGTGCTACACTGTCACTTAAACACATTTTATACTCATAAAACCTTTCATGTATCAGCATTTTATTCAATTTACTTTTCTGTTCGTATACTGATTCTTGTTTGGAAATTATTTAATGAGCAATTTCACAGTTTTTTATCAGTGTAATACGCTTGAGATCCATTGAAGAGGTTATAATGAACATTGCCAAGCCATCATGTTTTAACTTCTCACTTGGGTAAGTTTCCGGTTTAGGTATGGAAATATCGATCCCATTTGCTTTCAATGCGCATTTTATTTGGAATTTCCATTGTCTAATGTTATTTCCATCAAATTTTTCCACACTAAAAGATCGTGATGTTTACATTTTTGAGGTTACCGGCGCACTATATTTCTGACAATAAAAATATCGTTTTCTGCACTGTTTTATTTTGTTATCTAAGTTCCAGAGCTTCCTGGGTCCATAACCTGTTGAGGTTTATGGGTTTCTTCTTTAAAAAAAATTTAAGATTTCTAGTAAAAATGTTTTATTCACTACACCATAACAATGATACAGCAAGAAAGACACAGTTATAATAAAAACGCCATTTTACAATGGCACCACCTAGTGACAGTTATACCAACCACACAGGTGACAATTATGCCAACCAAACAATTTGTTTTCAAGAATGCATAATGTTTAACTTTTATATTTAACAACAACATATATGGGTGGTATGTTTACGTGGGGAACTAACAGTGACGGTTTGTCCCATTCGAGCTTAAAATGGGCAAACATCCTTCGAATGCCCTCTCTCGTTGTTAGGAGTTGTATAAAAAGTGAATCAATACTTTTTTAACGTAAAATGTTAAGTGACATCGAATAAGCTTGACGTGAAACTCTAAAATTACTGCAATAAATCGAGCTAAATTTTTTCCGGCAGGTGCTAAAACCCTTTTTTAACCTTTAGCAAAGTATAATTTTTTTGATAGCCTATTTTGGCACCTTTGATAAATACTTATTATGTTTGTAATGTTTTATAAACATAATGGTGATTGCTGAGTAAAGAAATAAAGACGCAGAAGTGCTCTGAAACTCAAATTATTTTTGAAAACCAGTCAGTGATCGTAGTCAAAAGTCTTACCTGGTTCTGTGTGAGATATCCAGTCACTGTGGGAGTGATTATGCCACACAAAGAGAAGATAGTGACAAGAAATCCCACCAGCACGCTTGAATACCTGGGCGCTATATCAAGTATGTTCACCCTGAAAACATAACATGACTTGTATTTAAACAAATGACTTACCTATACTTATAATGAATTTTTTTATGAGCATTGTGTAGTTCGGATTACTTGTTATATGTGATGGATGCCACCATGAATTTTAGTCATGGAAATAAAATGTGATCGGATCAGATAGACACGCATACCTTCAATGTGAATGCACATTGAACACTAAGATTACCATTTCCACGCCTCTCTAATTGAATAAGCACAACAGAAGGCAACTAGTAAATGCAAGAGGAGTTGTGAGTATTTAGATTTCAAAAGTATTTGATCAAATGAATATATATCATAAAAACATTGGGCATTTGTTGCATTGCAAGACACTGCCGTTAAATAAGGCTCTAACTCTCATGAGAACCACAAATCTAATGCGTATTATTTTTATATTATTTTATATTATATGACCTGTCAGTGAAAACAAAACATCTGCATTTCAAGTGTAGCTAGCACGCACTGTTAACCTACTGCCGTAGGTGAAAAAATGTTTTTCATTGAAATAATTGTAATTATTTTTTCGATAGGTTGGCAGTTCTCATTGAACGGGACCAGAGCATCTTCTTTGTCCATGTCTTCTTTTCTTGAGGGTTGCCCAATAATGCAGTCTAACTTAATAAGTGCTCCTGCTGTTCATCAGCGACCTCTGTGGTTTTTTTCACCAGCTATTTCGACTCAGTGAAATATTGAAAGTCTCTATTCGTAGTTTTCTTACGTCGCATCTTCGCAGGCAGCTCAGTCCATTTAAATNCTCAGTGAAATATTGAAAGTCTCTATTCGTAGTTTTCTTACGTCGCATCTTCGCAGGCAGCTCAGTCCATTTAAATCACCACTGAACAATATATCAAGATCGCCTGGCCTGAACCTTCTCAGGTGCGTCCAGACGTATTAGAATCCAGGAATGAAGATCTCGTTTCCTTCTCAAATAAAATGTCTTGGTACCCGAAAAATGTTATTTAATCTCTATATGAAACTGTTATTCATCAATGGTCTTACAGCCTGCTACGTCACGTTATGTTATCCCAGGTAAACAGAGCATTCATGCGTGTTGCCATCTCTATAAAAACCAGCAGTATAAATAAAGTGTCACTTTTTCTGCCTCTATCAAACGGCTTTTGATCCAACAATATACTTATCTCTCTGCAACTATATTGTAATATATATATTTTTATACATCACAAGTTCCNGGCTTTTGATCCAACAATATACTTATCTCTCTGCAACTATATTGTAATATATATATTTTTATACATCACAAGTTCTAACAAAAATTCATTAAGATTGCCGTACACGTAATTTCACGTATTGTCTAAATCATTATCACATCAAATGAAAACACTAACACTCCGACCAAAGCTCGTGAATCTAAATCAGAGAAACAATAAACCGTTACGCCATCATTTATTACATAAAGTTACTCTAGTTTCTTAGCGTGATAACTTATTAATAAAGGAGTCAAATNACCGTTACGCCATCATTTATTACATAAAGTTACTCTAGTTTCTTAGCGTGATAACTTATTAATAAAGGAGTCAAATGTTTTAGGTGACGTTAGTGCTTGTTATTCCATTAAAATCTAGAAAATTACTTTATGATTGTAGTTCCGTTGGAAGATACATAAAAATTATTATTCTATTTTTGTTTGAAAGAGTCTAAAGAATTTTATTAATTTGATTGGCATTTTATTATTTTATAAAGAATGATGAGGTCTCATTGAATTTCCGTGATTAAATACCCAATATTTAAGATTTTTAATAGCCTAATGTTTTATTTAGAGATTTTCAAAGATAACTAAGGAAAATATATTTCATGTTTAGAAATTGAACATCAAACGAAGAAATTCTCTTTAACTATCGTATTTTCTTGAGAATGTATTGTTGAGATAGATTGCACTGCATAATACAGATGTTTAACATAGAGGGCGACACCGTACACTCGTCTACCGCGTGGAATACGNAGATAGATTGCACTGCATAATACAGATGTTTAACATAGAGGGCGACACCGTACACTCGTCTACCGCGTGGAATACGTCGTCAGCTATCACAGTAGTCAGTAGACAGCGCGAGAGGGCAGAATGGAACGATCTGAGGAACTCACGGACATTCAGCTTTGTCAGGTGGTCGAGTGCTACTTGTTTAAGGAGAATTTCATCTAACTCGGGACTCATATAGTACTTAGCAAGAACATCTGACATATCGGTCGCTTACTATCACAATTGATGCCATCGAAAAATTTAGGGTGACATGTCATCCCGGGAATCATTCTAACCGATTTTAACCAAATTTTGTATGTGGGCAGAGTATCAGGTAAGCATTAAATTTAGATGTGAATATTGTTGTTAGTCGTCAATTTTGGAATATAGCACCATGTAATATAGAAATTACAGATATAAATAATGAGCCTACTTTCCTCAACGTGGACACAAATAATATTTAAATCTGTTCTTAAAAGCTGAGTTCGTAGGTAAGACTTGACTTCCCTTCGATAGCAATAACATTACAAATGAAACCAGACACGTATGCAACATAAGTGATGCAATTATAAATACACACGTGTCTTACCCGGGACTTGTACCAGAAAAAAACAAAAAATAAGCTAACGTGCAATGTATTGCATTATGGAGGTTAAATTCGGAGCATCAACTTCGGATTTTATCAGTCTAATGTTTAAAACTACAGGGTTTACAAAATTAAAATATTAAGAGCGCTGTTATTTTGTAAATAACAGACTCAGCCACTTAAAATATGTAAGTTTACGTGGTCTACCGTAGCGCTACTTGTGTGAAGAATATTGGTGGAATCCGTTTTATTGATCCCTGTGATTTTCCAAACAAAAAAGTATTTTCTTATTGGATTCTATTATACAAAACTTAAAAAAACACCGCTTTATGTTATGCTTCTATTATATAATGTCTACATAGAAAATCTAGTTTCATTTGGTTAAATTGTTTAATATATGTGGCAAACATACCTGAATCATTAACACCACCATTTTGAACATTGTTGTCAAACCCATTTAAATTATTATTTTATATGGATTTCTGTAGCATTTTTGTTTGTACAATTTGGTACAAATTCCATGAAATGTTACAGTGTCCCTTCTGGTTGGAATCTATTGATTGGTTCTCAAGATGTGCCATAAAAGCCCCCTAATTTCCAATAAGACGTTCTAACAAAAAAAGTACGAACAGGTAATGTAGTAGCACTTTCTGTGATTGTATACTGCCAATAAACAAAGTTATGTTAACATATTTTACATAACTTCTTAGATGTAGCACACAAAACTTAAACATTTTTAATAGCCGCCATTCTAAAAACATATGTGTCATATTAAACAAATATACATATATTATTTTGGCCTACCACACTACAACATATTCTCCCAGTTTTGTTAGAATATGCTGATTTTTTCCCGATACATGAGATAAGAACTTTATTTTTTATTCGTGGGGCAATCACACAAAACTGCAGAGAAATCAGGCTCTGCATTGAAATACTTTATAGTTCCAATAGGCACTGCTAGCAGACAAAGAGAAGTTGGAAATTGTGTTGTTAAAGAAATATACTGTGTTAAAATATTTGTACAGCCACTATTTTGAAAATAAATGACTGACTTCCCACTAAAAACATACCAATTTACACCACCTGCTGCAGTATTATTTGTTTGCCCAATTTGTTAGGAATATGTCAATTGTTTCCCGAGAAGTAACACAAAAATTTAATTTATTCGCATGTCACTCACTACCTTACAATATGGAGTAAAAAGATATTACATGTAGATGCAGTTAATTGTTGTAATATCTATCGCAAGGATACAAAGTTAAGTTGGAATCGATTACATGGTTTTGACGATATCGCATTCTAAGCTAAAATTGGCTGTAAGGCGCCCATTTCGAAAATAAGTGTCTGATGTGCTTAAAACAAACAAATCAATATCACCGGCCTCAGTTTTACTTGTTTGCCAAATTTTATATGAATTGGTCATTTGTTTCCGGAGATGTGACAGTAACTTTATTCATTCGCATGGCACTATCTTACNCAAATTTTATATGAATTGGTCATTTGTTTCCGGAGATGTGACAGTAACTTTATTCATTCGCATGGCACTATCTTACAAAGTGGCGGACAAAAGGTACTCGGTGTAGATACACTTGCTAGTCGTAAAATATATCTGCAAGCATATAAAGATAAGAAGGATATGATAACATGGTTTCCACGATACAGCATTTAAAGCTTCAATAGCTAAATTTCCACCATTTTGTAAACAAATATATGACATACTTAAAACATGCATTATTACATCACCTGCTGCAGTATTACATGTTTGCCAAATTTGATAGGAATTGGTCAATTGTTACCCCAAATATTACATAAAATTTTAATTTTTTTGAATTGCAGTCTCTTACAAAATGACGGAGGAAATATGATCCATGTTGATACAGTTGTTAGAAATATTATCTCCTGCCAAAATACAATGTCACGTTGGAATTTATTACATAACTTCGACGATATAGCATTCCAAACATAAATCGCTATATGGCAGACATTTTAAAATAATTCCCTGGCATATTTAAAACATATTCCTTAACACATTTACATCAGTACTAGTAGTTTGCCTAATTTGGTAGGAATTTGTAAATTTTTTACCTAAATATGACATAATAAGTTTATTTAATCCTATGGCACTATCTTAAGAAATGGCCGACAAAAGTCATCTGTTGGTAATATATAATGCTCCAAACATATATTTTCAGTATACAAAATTTGGTCGACATTGTTTAAATGACATGTCAAATATACCAAATAAACCTAAAAAAAATTGGTATGGTCACCATTAGGAAGTAAGAAATTAATCAATTTCAATCACTGTCGTTTACATGGCCGATTATATATTACTTACCTTTCAAATTGGGAGACAATTAGTTTAGTTGTCTTCGATAAAAAAAAAAATCTTTATTTATATATTTTTATTAATTTCAAAATTTTATTCTTACACTATGCTCTGTCGGCATACAAAATTTGGTTTACATTGGTTTGAATGTTTCCCGAGATGTGACATTTTGCCCCAAACTTTAAAATCCCGTCATTTCGAAGGTAAGTGCTCGGTGTGGTCGAAAACCATAAAACTCATATCTCCTTTTTAGGTAATAGATGTGTATCAAGTTTAGTAAAATTTGGTAAAGGCGGTCAAATATTGAAAGGAGGGCACACTCACGAAGATACACACACACACACACACACACACAGGAAAGTGATCTCACAAGCCTTTCTTTCCTTTGGAAAGTATACAAAAAATAACCTTCTAATATACAATATCTTGAAATATACTAAACCATTTCTTGCAAAATTTGGCATGTAGTACCACTGTGGTAAGTCGTGTAAACGTCTGCAACCTCAAATTCCAACGCACTGATTTTCAAAATGGTAACTTAACAAATATTATTTTGTGTGTGTGTAGATATATATATATATATATATATATATATATATAACACAACTATATTAATTTTCATAAAATTTCTGGTATTGAAAGTTTATGTTACAAGAATTTGTATACAACTATTCTACCGCATTTTTTACGGTAGTGCCACATGAATAAATAAAATTATTTATAATCTCGTGAATAAATTTACCGATTCCTACCTAATTTGGCAAACAAGCAGCCCTATGGCAGGTTGTATTAATTTATATGTTTGAATGTGTTAAACACATATTTAAAAATTGTCTGCCAAATTGTTATTACATACTACATTCATCACATGTGTTTACAAAAAAATATATTTTGCCTGTCATTTTTTTAATTTAATATCACAAATAAATAAAAAAATTATTTGAATTATAGTAAACAGAAAAAATTAATAGTTTGCCACCAAATTTGGCAAAAATAAGTCACTACCGAAGGCAATAAAATTTGATTTGTTTTGAATAGGTCAGACACTTATTTTTAAAATGGCAATCATACAAACATTTCATTTCAGTTAGTTTTATATACGAAACTAATTTAACTTTACTTTCTAAGGAAGCTGTAACTGTTATAATCATAAAAATTGTCCTTACAGATCCTCATATCTTGGGAACCAATCGACCGATTCCTACCAAATTTGGCGAAGATGCACTCTTTAGGCCATACACATTTTTTTATTTTCTGAGTGTGCCAGACACTTATTTTCCGAATGTCGGCTAAAAAAATTACATAGATTAGTGTGCTATATCTACGAAACTATGTAACCGATATTAACTAACTTTGTTAACTGGAAGTTTCTATGTCAATTCTCGAATGTCCTAATATGCGAAATTTTTTCCTCCATTTATGAAGATCGGCACATGAAAAAATTGAGGTTTTATGCAATATCTCGAGGAGAAATCAACCGATCACCACTAAATTTCACACACAAGTAATGCTACAGTAGGATATCTAAACTAACATGTTTTAGGTGAAGCAGGCCTTTTGTTAACAGTGTTAACATACATGAAAATAATATGTTTGTTCTATATATTATTCGATTTAACAAAATTTAACAACAAGTCATCATTAAAAGCACACAGCAAAACTTTTTACTGGCCTTTCTGCAAAATATTTTAATATGAAAAATAAAACAGCTTGCTGTATTTCTGAAACAATTCTACTAACTTCAACCAAATAATGAACATGATTAGTGCTACAGATTGGCACATATACTTACGTGAATTTTGTGCTGACTGTAACCGATATTTGAAATGTCCTCACTTGATGCTATTTTACAAAACTGCCGGCGAAAGAGCGCGTATGAACACTATTTATGCTTCTCACGAATGCTGCTAGCGTATAAAATATTGTATATATATATATCCAATTTAAAAGAAAAAATCCTGGTATGCCTAAAAAAAAAAAATACACTACAGTAGCACTACTTGCGTGTAAAATTTGGTGGGAATCAGTTAATTGGTAATTGAGATATATCATAAACCCCAATGTTAAGCATGTGAAGGTCACCATAAATTGAGAACAAAAAGTTAATACATATATAAGCGCATTCGATGATTGGTATAAATACAGCCAGTATAAAAGTTTAGTTATAATCAGTTACATAGATTCGTAAGTATGGCATATTAAGCTAAAATGTTAAAATTGTTGCCATTCTGGTAATTTATAACTGGCAGACTTAAAACAAATAAATTACTGTGGAGTACTGTAGTTAAACGTATTAGCTAAATTTAGTGGTAATCGGTTTATTGTTTCCCCTGATATGACATAAAAACTTCATTTATTCATGTGGTGCTATCTTACATAATGTTTGACAAAAGTTGTCATTTGTTGGCACGTATGGTGCTTGTAATAGTTTCATTCAGCATACAAAATTGGGTCGAGATAAACTAAATAGTATGTTAGAGATACAAATAAACCTAAAATATTAGTATGACCTACATTTCAAAATTGTATACCCTTTAATTTAAATTGCAAATGTTTAAATGGCTTAACACAGTACAACATTAGTGCCAAATTTTGGTGGGAATCGGTAGTTTTCTAGATACAATGTAAAAGCTTTACTTGTTCATGTGTTGCTATCTTCCAAAATGGCGGTCCAATCACAGAGCGCACCCAACTCAGTGTCCCCGTTAAAATTTATGCAGATAGGGGAACTGATCTCATATGTTTTCCTTCCCTATGTAAAGTAGCCTGTAAATATTATTGAACCCTGTAGAGACTAATGAGGAATCACCGAGGTGTAAGGCGAATAGGTTTATCATTACACAAGTACGTGTCTATAGATATACGTAGAGAACTGCGAATTATATTTAAAAAATGAAAAAAATTAACAGAAATATTTTTTTTTTGTTTACTGTTGAAAGAAGACATATTTTTGAAATCACTCCTCAGTGAAACTTTTCATGTATTCTGGTACCCCCCTTAAATTGCACTGTCTACTATGAAATTCCTCGAAAGTTAAATATGTTCAGTTTGTTCGGTAATATAATTGGCAGGCCAAATAAATATACTAGACTATAGAAAAAGAACAAGAGATACTTACAAGAGTTGTATGTGACAAACATCACTTCCTACCATGATGAGGGTAATGCACACGAGCACCAACAGCGTCGAAGTAGTTAGCTGGATCAGGAAGCCAAACATGGCCATTATCAACAAACTTCCACAGATGTACAGCTTTCGTGTCTAAAACAGATACTTTTTGTTACTATTAGTTAATAAGTGCGTAAGTATGCCAAAATGTAATTTTTGTTTAAATCTTATTATTAATATAGTGACATAACTTACTGCGATTATCGTCAACAAATTCTTCTTAGGCAGTATGTCTGCAAATGGAGAAATAGAATATACAAGTAGGAGATTGGTAATAAATGGCACAGAAGAGAGGTATGCTGAATTCTCGTAATCGAATTTCAACACATCTGAAAAAAAAAAAAACAGCAAGTAAANCCGCATGTAAATTTAAAGATTCCCTGAAGTGGGTGATAATTATAGAATATTTATAAAATACTGAAATCACATATAACTAAAATAAACACTGAAGTAACAAAACTCGATGACTGGTCTGTGGAACTCCCGGGAATAGGCGCTGGGGAAACGTAATATAGTCAAGTGAATGTACACACAGAAACATATGCAGTTTTATTATCAAACGAAGCGAGACTAATGACGTAGGAAAATAACAGTTTATAAAAAAGGAAATATATTTAGAGGTAGGAAGGCTGAAATAAGCTGAAGTTTCTAACCAAAATAATATATAGGATAGTTTATTTAGTATGCGAAAATGTGAACCAGTGGCTTAAATGGCGTATGAATTACTAAAATGGAAAGATCTATTTGGCAGTGTAACTGCTTGCTCATTTATTTTGTAATCACCATAAAATATAACTTACAGGCTATAAATTTCCAACAAAAAACACGAAAACAATGGCGCGTAAAAAATAATTACATTAAACGTATCAACGCGGTAATATATGTTTTGTCACATAATTACATTAAACGTATCAAAGCGGTAATATATGTTTTGTCACATAATTACATTAAACGTATCAACGCGGTAATATATGTTTTGTCACATAATTACATTAAACGTATCAACGCGGTAATATATGTTTTGTCACATAATTACATTAAACGTATCAACGCGGTAATATATGTTTTGTCACATAATTACATTAAACGTATCAACGCGGTAATATATGTTTTGTCACTATATAATTAATCAATTATCAGCAAAGTATGATAAAAGCAGAGTCAACTGCATGACCAGAATTCCGAGAATGGAAGGAGGTCACGTCAGCACCATAGACATAGAGCACCGCACAGGAAATGATAAATCCACAGAGTAGTTGTTCAAAAGGAACCGTTACTCTTGGTCACAGTTACAAGTAGATTGGCCAGTAATATTTTACTTTTATCTACGTTTTTTACTTATTATTAATTAACGATGTTCTAATGGAGACCTAAGAATAGATTATAATTACGTTAATGAAAATAAAAAAGTGTATTATACCACAAATGCTGCTATCTTAACAGATTGAACAAATCACAAAACATGATAAACTCAACACACATTTTGAAACCACATAACTGACAAATTGATAACACAAAGTTGTTTTGTGCAAGAAGTAAACCGAAATGAATCATTTTGATGAACCAGTGAATCTCATAAATAAACGCATTACCCTTTAAGTATTTATAAAATTTGGGGAAAAAATATTTTTTATTACATTTTCTTATACACATTTCAAGTTTAAGTTTGAACATTTAATAAATAGTTTGCTAGTAGATAATCAACGGCAGAAAATTAAGGACGACAGGCCTTTGCCAAACAATAGGGCACTTGACCCTTATTCGAGCAAAGACAAAAAATGCATAAGAAAAACACGAATGGTGCCACAGAATGGCACAACCTTGTGTGACGTATGACTCTCACATGTTCGCTGAGCGTGGAGCAGCTGTCATTATCCTGCGCGGTGACTGCCATGGTCTGGGGGATGTATATTTGTCAGGTTGGTAGCTTTGATTTTACGCCGTGGTATATCACGTCTGCGCTCGTAGTTCGCGTGTCCTCCGCATGGGCGCGGGTGTAGACGACTGCGGTGTGAGCAGTGTGCAGTGAGGTGGGGACGTCGGTTATGAGTTGCCACGCACTCCGAGCGAGAAGTCAGCTTTGAGCTGTTATGGTTGACGGGCGACTCGACACAGCATTTTAGCTGTGATTGAGAGTGCAGCTGCCAGTTCGAGGACTTGCCCTTGTAACATGTCTTTGAGATCGTGTGGTGGCGGCCATGGTGGGTCGACAGGCCAGCAAGTATGTGCGTGACGCAGGCCTCACAGGTAGACTGAGAGTATGCCAAGGCATAGATTAATATGCGTTGAAGTTGTTCTATACGAAATAATGGTCAGTTTACTGTGAATGGGGGTTCGAACGGTTTTATTTTCTTAAGGAGTTGGATTTTTACTAATGCTTGTTTCACTGTGACTCTAAATCAGCAAGGTCAAATGTTCCGCACGAGAGTGAGTGTCCTCGTTTTAGTGTTCACAATTATTGATATACAGTACCTGCATTAGTATATTCATTTCAATTGGTGATTTTTATGTACAGGGTCTCAACGAAAAAACATACTACCTATCGCTCGAGAATAAAGATATCAGAGTTTGCTGTATGTATGGCCATCTTACCCATGTCAGTTTTTTTGGGTGAGGTATGAATCCTCACATCGGTTCAAGACTCAAAGTAAAATCTACAAACATTATTTTACGAGCTAATTGCAGTCTGCTGCGGGATATTACGGTTGTTCACCAAGACTATGCGTGTGAAATATTTAAGATTACACAAAAAATGTGTTTCGCATAAATATTTTAACAAGCTCATGATAGTAAATTTGATTATTAAATTTTGTGTACTGATGGTTAACCTTTTTCAATGGTACTCTGTTGTTAGAGAAAGAAGTTGCACATATTTTAAAACCCTAAATTTTTTATTTAATTATCTTTTTATATATTATATATATATACGTTTATACTATATGATTATATCCAACTAATGTGTTTTTGCTATGTGCTTTTTGCTTCTATCCTAAACACGTATGAAAATGGACCTTTTGATATCGGTTTTCGACGGTGTTGATTAGTGTAGTTTGGGAGGTCTTTGCTTGCATATAAAACAAAGGAGTATCGTAAAATTGAAGATGCTGTCTCATTAAACAACTAGTGCAAAATAAACAATTATTGTGCACTTATCATATGGTGTGCATCTTTTGTGTTTTTGTGAATCGCGGGAAGTAAGCTTATATACTGTTTTCAACATAACATAACCTTTAGATTACAGTTCAGTTAGATATTATTCTCAGCGGACTAGCTTTCTGTATGGCAATGTATTTTAGTGTGGTAATGTTTTCGTCAATATCTGTGCAAGCTTTATTTGTGGGGTAGATAATATTAGAACAATTTAATGTCCGTGCTATTTTCGACTAGTACCCTCATGTAACTATTGCTTCTGTAGGTAAAAATAAACTACTAATCTGCCCATATGGCAACATTAGATCTCATGCTAACAAATAAAGCGCTACAGAAAGCTGTGCCACTCTGCTCTTCGGAGCTTAGTCCCTTTTAGTGACGTGTTACTTTAAGATAAATCATCCAATAACTCATTTTGAGCCACACTTCTTTCTGCATTTCATCAACTCCATCTATTATGTAAACATAGTTGATGATATGCGAAACCCCTTCAGGAGTTAATTCCCTGATGTTTGAGTGAGTGCCTTAGTATGGTTCTGGAGGGTTTGGGGCAGGGGCAAATGTGTTATCAGTTAAAGTTTAGATTGTGGAGTGCACTGTGACCTCAAAGTTTGGCACAGGACATGATGCAAATAATTGTATACAGATTTCAGAAATGGGAGGAAAAGAGAGCCAATTAATTCATGACCTTGCGCAATGTGCTACTGCTTTGGCAGNATACAGATTTCAGAAATGGGAGGAAAAGAGAGCCAATTAATTCATGACCTTGCGCAATGTGCTACTGCTTTGGCAGTTTCACTTAGGGACGAAGAATTGATTGCACTAGTTCTAGAAAATGTGACCCCTTCAGATCGACATGTGTGCCTTTATAAAGAAACTTAAAACTATACAGGTATTTAATGCTTGGGGAGACGACGTCGATAATCTGGAGTATTCCTTTTATTTGGAACAACAGGATAAAATAGATATTTATGTGGATTCTGGGGATCTTGGTAGTGCTAGGAAGACCCAGGTAACAAGTAACAATTGTGGGAAGGCATGGGTTCCATTCCTGTGTGAGAGTTTAAGTTACATGTAATGAGTCAAGAGTGTGCAAGTCAGTTGTTAAAATATAGTCTTTTAGTTCAAGAGGCTTGCCCATTGCAGGTGGCCAATGAAAAGTCTTAAAATAAGTATGTGGACAAGAAAATATCAGTAACAGAAACCATCCATCATGCCCACGGTGAACATAAATGAACAAATCTATGGTCTGCTTAGACTTTAGGAGTCTAATTGCNGAAACCATCCATCATGCCCACGGTGAACATAAATGAACAAATCTATGGTCTGCTTAGACTTTAGGAGTCTAATTGCTTTGAATTTAGTGTATTCACATTACCACATACATTGACCAATAGGCCCATACAAACGTGAGAACCAATCTCTATTTTCTCGTTTTGTAGTGAGCACTAAGGATCCGAAGTCTGATGCAGAATCCCTTCTGAGTCTAACAACCTTCACTATTAACTTCACTATTAACTCAATCCCATTATCTGACATAACATTCGTAATATTCTGACCATTATCCATAGNTTCACTATTAACTTCACTATTAACTCAATCCCATTATCTGACATAACATTCGTAATATTCTGACCATTATCCATAGCAACTAATTGAAATAAATTGACCATTTTACTTACTTCAGACATGAACTTTAATGAGCAAATTGTCCAAAAATGAGAATACTCATCCTTCGCAAAGAGAAAATATTATGTTCATCCAAAACTCTCAAAGGCTATTGTTGCGAAAAAATTGGCATTTTTTAAGTTATAAAGATAAGAATATTTTCTTTCATAAATGCCAAAACNAAGGCTATTGTTGCGAAAAAATTGGCATTTTTTAAGTTATAAAGATAAGAATATTTTCTTTCATAAATGCCAAAACACAGTTTATCTTGTTTGCCTACGTGCATACTTCGGAACGAACCGCTTTACTTATTTTGACAAAATATTTTAATGAGTAACCATTCATATTTTAAGGGAGGTATATTAATGAATGGCCATTACGAATAAAACTTGGTATTATAACTCTACATTTTGTCATATTACTGTTTATAAGATTAACATAGGCCTGTAGGCAAAGCTTTGTAAAATGAGGGGTTTAAATCAATAAGAAAACATGGAGGGTAGTTCTAATCGCTAACTTTGTTTTGTTAAGTGCATAACTTAAGAATCTAACATAGTTTAACATGCTTTCGTTTGTAAGTTAAGATGTAATTTTAAAAAAATTCATTTTAACTTCCTATAAAAATAGAAGTAATTTACAAAAATTTAAATTCTAGTTCTCAGAGAGATAAAAGTTCTGGTCTAATTTAATGAACACTAACTATCATCCCAAGTTAATATAAGTGTGCTTTTATAAAGGCTGGTACGTCTAACGTGGACACCACCGAAATTTCCGGAACAGGTGTAGATCACGAAATGCGGATTTTACTAAAAGAAATCACCTACAGGGGCAAGTAATCTTCCATAACGTGAGTATTCGTAACACGTGTAGGAACAGATATAATTAAACCACATGTGATTTTCCCCATGGAAGCATGCATTTATTTCTGAAGTACGTGCAAAGAGGAATTCAGTGATACAGCATATGCAATACAAAGTAACACAGAAGGGCCAATAAATAATGGGCATATATGAATAAGTTTGGTAGGCCGGTAGCATGGGGCAGTAGACCTGTACTCGCATCTGTCAGCAACCTAGATGCGCCATTACTCATCCTGGCGGGACTGCTTCCTAAAAACATCGCAGCATCAGTCGCCGTAATCTGTTATGGTAAGCGGTATTGCAGTGTGTGTTATGTACGCAACGAAGTACACGAATGAGGAAAACCTGGACGCTCTACTTATTTACTGAGAGTGTGAAAGAAATGCCAAGCAAGCCGTCTAAATGTATGGTGAAACGTATCCTAATCGGACGCCCACCTCACGGCAAACGATACGAAAATTTGCACACATATCTTGTCACAAGGTGATTGGAATTCCACACCACGAGTGGAACAAAGACTGCTACGGGCGAGACGCATCAATACGATGTGTTGGCACTTGTAGATACAAAGTCCCACATGAGTATGCGAGAACTTTACAGGTTCGTAGGAATGAGTAAAATCAGTGTGTTACTGATTCTGCGCCAATGGAAATTCTATCCATATCACGTGGCTCTTCAACAGGCATTACATGAACATGACTTCCAGCAGCGTGTTAAGATTTGTAGGATTATTCTGATGTCTGTAAGGTATGACAGCAATTATCTGAAGAACATGCTGTTTACCGAAGAAGCGAGGTACACATTCCAGGGGCGTGTAAATTCTAGAAATAAGCACTATTGGTTGACGGAGAATCCGTGTTGTGTTTGGCACGTGGAGCACCAGCGATAGTGGAATGTGAATGTGTGGTGTTGAATCGTTGGAGACTACGTTATAGGGCCGTGCTTCATTCAAGAGACAATAATCGTATGTACGTCCGCACATTTCCTCAGAGAGAACATACCGGAACTTCTGGAAGACGTACCACTCGACATACATTATGATATGTAATTTCAGCGTGATGGTTATCTTGCGCATTTTGCACTGGTGGCGAGATAAGAGTTGAATGCAACGATTCCAAACCAGTGATAAGGGCGTGGTGGTGTTATAAGATGGCCAGGTCACTCCCCCGATTCCACTTCTCTCTATTTCTTCCTGTGGGAACACTGAAAGATAAGATGTACAACACGGTACCTACGTCGCCAGAAGACATGTAGGAACGCATTGTGGCAGCTTGCAGAGACATCACACCAGAAACACTTCAGGCCGTTCGTCGCTCGCTACATGTGCGTTTACTGATGTGTATTGCTGTAGATGGTAAACACATCGAGCACATGCTGAGAAAAGACATCATGTGAAGCGTTTCAATTATAACTGTGCTAATTGTATTATGCTATGGATGCAATTGCATTTCTCGTTAGGTTTATTTATTCTATTTGTATTGTGCATCCGTACGCACTCGCTACTCAGTACAAATAATAACTAGGGAACAAATCTGATGAATTACTTTGGTTTTTTAATTTCTTAATAAAATATAATGTATTGATGTCAGACTTGCCCTCACATTGCCCGCCTGTATTCTGCTGCGGTGCTATTCTTTGTCCAGTATCGCATTCGGTGCCCCGTGCCACATTAAGGTAAGCTATGCTATGCTGCTATAAGGAAGCGTTCCCGCCAGGATGAGTCATGTTGCGTGTTGCTTGCTTACAGCTGTGAGTACAGGTCCACTGCCCCATGCTAACTGCCCACTTAACTTCCTCATATTTGCAAGTTATTTCCTGCAGTTCCTGTGTAACTTCCAATTATATATGCTTTCTCACTAAAAGCCTCTTTGCGCGTAATTTAAGAAGCCGTTGAAATAAATGTATGTTTCCAAGGGAAAAATCATATGTGGTTGAATTATTTCTGTCCATACACGTGTTACGAAAAGTCAGGCATTTTGTAGTCAGCAACCGTTCCAATGATTTTTTGGGATGTACACGTTAGGTTGACCAACCTGTATGTCAAAAATCCAAACATCTCCATAGTTTCACTATTTAGTCGGCATACTAATTTTTACTTCAGTGTTTTCTTGGAATTAGTGGGGGAGGATAGAAAAGTACAAAGACTTCTTCGTTGCGAAGTTTGGCGTGGTAATTAGGAACCCGTTATGTCCTCCTTCACCCACTCTATTTCATACTCGTGTTGAACTTGTAAAAATTATAAATATCACTAGTTTTTTAAGGCCATTGTTTGAACGCTCGAAACCTCTCTCTTACATACGGCCGTGGGTGAACACGATGTAATATATATTTATTAATTTATTTTCGACAGCCATTTGCATAAAACGCTTACCTAAGGAAATACTAGACAAATTTCCAACAAATTTTGCGTATTAGTAATTCATGATATTGCAAGAGACCAGCATTTACGTCATAGAGCTGCTTCACATAGCTGGAGTATGTGGGCGGACATATGTATCATCGAGTATTGCATCGCTTATTTTCTAAATTAGCTGTAGGTTCGGTCACCTAAGAGTTTAATTTCATTATTGTGATTTCTTAATGTTTTATTGTCACTAGTGCCAAAAACTCGTAGTGTTGTTTTGAAGACACATCTTGTTAGGCACCAAAATGTACACAATCTGAAGATATAAGATATATTCTCTGAAAAAATAAATATTTTAATGTTTTTCCTCCACTGTTTGGAAGATTATACGGGCCATTGTCGACTTTTGTTCTAATGTAGTTGTTTATGAAGCAACACACACACATACTGTATATAATATTAGTAAGAATTGTTTTATTAAACTTCTGAATTCCAATTCTTTTCGTTTTCCATATGTTTCGCTTTGTAATAAAATATCAGGATTCCTTTCAAATAATAATTCTTCTTAGATTTTCATGAGACCTCTTCCCATTTCTATTTTGAGTACTCGTAATTTAAGTTCTGCACTAAATACACACTTAGAAATACGGAACACGAGCCGGTTTGTAGGTGTCGATAACTACAAGCCACAACCACGTGCAGATGTCTTGTTAAAAATAACTGACTATATTTGTGACAGATTTTGACGCTAGCAAACTTATAATAATCTCCATATTATGTAAATGATACCCAAAATAAATAATAACACTTTGAATTTTTATTGCCTTTCTAATTTAGTTTAGTTTGCAATAAGAATTAATCCCTTCTGTTCAATTACATCATTGAAATATAAGTTTTCTGCTGCCAAGATAGTACTCGGTGTGTATATATGACTAATGTTGCCAACAATCTCACCATATTATTGAATATAAAGCTAAAGTGTGCCGATATTCACCTTTGATGTAGGCTGGAGATTGCGTTATAAACAGTGTATAACACCACGCCACTGCAGTATGAGGTAAGAAGATCCCCCACACTCGTCCAGAACTGAGGATTTTCACAAACGGAATGGAAGACACCTGCAAAATTTCAAATATTATTTGGTGCATATGCAAAGATGATAACTACCTAATTTGTATTTAAATACAATTTTTTGGTACCTTAAAGGTTTAGGTCAGATATTATGTATTATATATATATATTGCAGTTTATTAAGAAGCATTAATTCTGCATTTAATGAAATTTATACACATACGCATCCATGCTATTCATAAAAATAATTATATAAAATACTGTTAATTTAAAAAAGTATTTAATAAAGGGCATTAATTTAAATTATTCAAGCTACGTACTATGCAGGTTGAAATATAATTGGAGTAATTCGGGACTTTACGCCATTCAGTACATGTCTAGTTGGCAGGTTTGACAATGAGCAATAACGGTTCGCTCTGTTCATCGCAGTTGCTGGAAATGCTTCCACCAACAGTCACGCGTTCTTGGCGACCTTAACAGATGGCGTGATTTGCTGACGATGGTGGTGTGCGTGAAATAACCGGCGTATTTGAATCTGATCGCCAATCACTCCGCCGTTGCTACCAAGCTTGCATTACAGTCGGTGGTAGCACTTTTAAGCAATTATTATAAAAATCGCTGTAAAAAGGCATTTAGCGGTGACGTTGTAAATAAACATTGTGTTATTTTTTTGTTAGTGCCTCGACGCGTCACTCCTGCCCATATATTCCTTTACAGTAATTGTTTTAGTGAGCTCTACCACCCCTCAATTTTTTTCCCATGATTTTAGAATCATACTGTATATTACTAATGTGTATTATTGCAATTCGCACAAAAAACCTTCTACATTCATTTCATAAATTTTTGATGCGTTTATTAAGTACTGATCCATTAGGAGGTAAAATCATGTCCATTAACGCAGAGCTATTTACATTTTTTGTAAACTCGTTGGCAAAAATTAAGGCCAATGTGCGGTAGCACATTTAAAATAAAACGAATGACATAAAATTTTATCAGGTTAGTGTAATAAAACATCTAGTGAAATAGATTACAATTTTTCACATTCCGTACTGAAATATCAATCTCGCATAAAAAAATTTGGTACCAATAGAATAAATATACGGTGGATTGAATATTCTAATTTAGTGTGACATAACAAGCAAAATTGTAAAAATTTATAATAAAATATGCACCTGAGTAAGCCATCTCCCTAGGAGTTGTATGGGTATCATTGTCCGCAATTGTTGTATATTCTAATTTATAAAAACTACCGTATATTGCAATGTAATAATAGGAAATAATGTAGAGTCGATATTTTGTTGCTCCTTCATCAATATCGTTTTTCAAACACGTATGTGGCCTCTGAAAAGTGCCAACGTCTACCAAAATCGCTTTAAGCAGCGATCTGTTAACGACAATTATTCTTCTGTAAAACAGTTTATTAAATTCAGCGATAATGCTGTATGTTTTAAGAAATTATTGCTGCATTGAAACCCTATAATCTCTGTTTCAAATTCTGAAGTTAATAAGCAAACGTCAAGCTTATTTTTGTTATTTCCTATCGCCGTCGCAATGCCTCCTGATAGCCGGATATGACCTTGAGGACTTTAATATTGTTTATAACAAGTTCCCCTTAAGATGTTTGGCTTTTATAATCATTACAATTTGAAACTTCATTATCTATAATAGCGATTTGAAAAAATTATGTAACTCAGAAAACAGGTCTTCCAAACATCACCAAAACATACTTCTCTCTCTCCATGCTGATCAAAAATGACTCCCCTGATAGGTGCGATTGTCAGTAGTGAGATGCACCTGTGGAAACATTGCCTAGACTTCTGACATGCTATCAGTAGTTGGCTGTATTCATGTGTTATGAAAATTATTTTATATAAGGACCCTCTTATTTGTCTCAGAATGAACAAATGTTATAGATACACAGAAACATATTTTCTCTTCTCTAATGAATAAAATATATAACTTTAACTCAATTTATAAGGAATTTTTTGTTCTGGTAATAGTAAATACCTAACACGTGTCCCAATTCAAGCCATTGAAACAGGTTAAAATGATTTTCCCTCACGTTGGACAGCGATACGGGAATTATAATGGGTTACCGCGCTAAGAACAAGATTTTATAATAGTCTTTGAAGTATGCATTCTAAGTACTGCTCCAAGCCTCACGTAAATTATTAGTAATCTATAATGCCAAATAAGTGTTGTAAAAGCAAGTTCGACAGGTCTAATCGAAACACATTATGTCGTCGGCTTTCCCTTAGTAGTGAGCAGTGTCTTACGAAGTGTTCAGGTATTACGTGTGTTTGTGGTTGCAAATTATTTGGATGTGCTGACAATTAAAATTAATTTTATATAATTTTAAAGTTAAGGTTTTTTATCAGATTTAAACAAAGTGCAGTGTGGTTTAAGGTTATATTACTCATTTGTTGACATAGAGATCATTTGTAGGTTATATTTAATTTGTTGTTAGATTGTTTAAAGTATTGTTTATTTATTCCCTAGAGAGCAGTAAGAATTGAGTGTTGTAAATAACTTAACGAAATAAATGTATCCTGGTTGACTCTCTTCTCGCCTTTGCTGGTTGGAGGAGAAATGTGGCGTGGTCAGACGACAGCCAACCAGAGAACAGGTAACAACAGAAATATCGATGAAGTTCTTAGTCGGACGTTTTTTTTAACAGAACAAATACTTCCGCCATCAAGAATGGATGAGTGATTGAGATTGGGAAGTTTTAATGTATTAAGTAGTAAAAGGTTTAAATGCGTGATTTTACTTCTGTCATTACTTCGTAATTAACATGACCTATTATAAAATGATTTCCGCTCTCAAGCGTAGCCATAAGAGTGTGCGCAAATACGTGTTTGCCTCCTTCGTAAAATTTCTATGCAAGAAGTTCATATATAATTGCTGCAAGATTTTATTTATTTCATACTCGACACAATAATTCCTGTGATTTTGTCTAGTTTTCAACCAAGAACATGCCCCTATATAAGGTCGGAGATAGCTAAAAATAACGTTAAATCTCAGAAAGAGAATAACACATGGAGAATAAATACCTTGTAAGATAAAGGTTTGGGTTTTGTATTACCAATATTAAATTATCTACATTCCCGAATGGGCACTGCCCNATACCTTGTAAGATAAAGGTTTGGGTTTTGTATTACCAATATTAAATTATCTACATTCCCGAATGGGCACTGCCCCTCTGCTATACCATTTTATTATTCATGACCAAATATTGTGTAGTGTATATATACGGTATGAAGGTTTTCTTAAAAGTATTAATGGACTGAATAACCTACTATGTATGAAAGACTAACTTCCTGCAAGACTTATTAAAATATTGTATGGCCAGCATCTATCACTTTATAGCCATAACTGACCGCCACGTACGAATACTTTGGATCCGGCCTTTGAAATTCAGCGTGTAGATATGATTTCTGACCACGAAATTGTAACTTGGAATTTACGAGGCCAATATAGGCCCAAAAAGACATACAGAACACGACAGTTTAGGACATTTTGTAAGTATACTTGGCCACCATTTTCAAACCACTGGCGATAGAGCCACCAAACGCAGTTCAATTGTAACACTTCTGAAAAAAATATGTCACAATAGGCGAGAAGGGCTTTCATAACCATAGCTAGCTTTAGACACTCAATATAAATACTAAATTATAGATTAGCCAACCTAGCTTAAAACTACCAATTACATTCAGTAAAATTGCTTGACCTCTGTTTAAGCTAAACATACACAAACTTGCCAATAATCACCATTTTCACAAATACACAAATATACAAGCATACAGATAGATTAAGTACACACAAACAACATCGGACGACCAAACGAACTGGCATCAAGTTCAACCATACTAACTGGCAATAACCACTGATAATACCAACCAACAATACCAATCAGACCAACCAACTGTGCCCATGTACCACGTCGAATATCTTTTCATTACCAATCCCACAGCCTGCCATGATTCTAGAGCCTGACTGATAAAAAATGACAGTTCAAATGTTGAACAATTGGTGTAATGGCTGATAGAGACTGTACACAACACATATAACATACAAATGAATTGCAAACTTACAGGTATTCATGTGTGTTTGCAAGTCATCGCACAGTAATTATTTTTGTGTCTTCGACCGCATAAGTTCAATGCAAATCACTTTATACAATAGCGAATAAGTGATGCCATTTTATTAGATTAAAGATACGAAGGTGCAAAACCATATTTCATGACTTTATACAAATACACTCTAACAGCTCGCTGGTCCAAAAAATTGTTGAAATTTGAGCAGACATTAATTTTGGTGGGCAAATATATGTGCGGTTACAAGTAAGAAGGATAATACCCGTGAACTGTGATGTAAGACGAATATAAAATATCTGACCAGACTAAATGTTGTAATGGCCAGGGGAGAGAGATCAACATCTCAGCTCTGGCATGGTGCCACCACCGATCTTCCTTATACCCTCGGAGGCAGTTCTGTCACGAGACCTTGAACTGAGGTACCCATAAGTCGTTTGTATAGGTCTACAAATCAGATTTTCAGCCCTACAAACTAGGGTCAAATAATTCGATCTGTGGAGGGCAACTGCGTTTCTCTATGAGCTGGGCTTCTGGCTTGTAAGTAAAGCTGTTAAGCACGGTTGCTATCATAATATTTGACATGGTGGTATATCACACGGGGAGTGAAGCTCCCCACCAGTCGTGGGGACTGGTATTTTGTAGTGTCGTGATGTTTATCTAGCATGTTGTAGTGTTATCAGCAAGTGGCTAGTTACATTCACATGTAGCATGTCGGTGTGTCCCTACAACCTGAGGATCTGCTCATCGTCTACCCTGCTTATCATCACCAGGCTTGCAGCATTGCAAGTCCAAGTCCGGTCTCGCACTTATTACCTCCGGTCATTTCATAGTGTGGCCTGGAGACGTGGAGTGACTTTAGCCACATTGTTTACCTCGCAAGAGTCGAGATGTCACGTAACCCACATCAATAACAAGCGACCGATGTGACCTCAACACAAAATATTTTCCCCAGTAGCGCACTGCAGTGGTAGTTATGAGAGTCGAGCTGAAGTTGGTAAATGGTTGGTGATGAGTGAGGGGGTTTGGGTTGAAAGAGGGTTCACACTATAATGAGCAGTTGGACTTAGAAGCCAACTAAATATCCAATGAAATGTAATGGTGAGGGACAATCATCTAAGTGTGTACCAGCAGGAGCTGTGTTGTGTTCCCTGCCATTGTTAAGGGAATCGAACCTTAGATCTTATATGTAAGTAACATATTTTTTAATTTTTATTTAATTTTTATTTATTTTTTTTGTTTATAGTACCTAAAATTTTAAAATCTGTCATTGTTTATAATTTTTATACTTTTTATCATCACCGCCACCCCAATAGTTTGACTATTCTCCAAAAACTGTTGCAATTTTTATTTTTTATTTTTCTATTTCAAGTTTCTCCATGATAAGTTAATCTCAAGATCAAGGTCAGGCCTTACCAGAATGATAGCAAATGAAAACGTGACTGAAACAATTCGCAATCCATCAAATGATTCCATGCCCCAGACTTGGCTGTTATATTCTACATGACATTCATTATTATTAAATTTCTACGGCAATTTTTTTTCTTAATAAGCTTACTGTGGGAAAAAAATAGCATGTATGCAGTAATTTTAATTAAATAAATCATTTAATTGTCTAACTTCACGAAACTTATTTTGTGCATATTAGGCATTGATACGAGGTCATATCTTCCATTGTTATGAAAATTAGCACAAAGTATTGTATCACATAAAAAATTTAATACAATAATAAAATATTTAACTTGTGACTCACTGACTTATGTATAGGATAGAATTATAGGTACATACCTTTCCTTTAGTGTGAAGAATTTCCTTACAGCTTTTCTGAATGTAATCATGTTCTGAACGCGATAATTTTTTATCAAATGTCGGATGCTCCTTCAAGAAAATCCGTGATGCAATGAACCATAGCACTCCAACAGAACCTGTAACATTTGAAAATAGAGGTTACCTGGAAGAGATAAAGGCAGTATTAGAATAAAAAAGAGGAGAGAATTATGAGAAACAATTTCTAAACTGTTTGATGAATTTAAGATGTCAATTACGATATTGTCAAAGTTGAGTTTATGTCTCAATGGGAAAGTTGATTTTTATTATTCGGAGACATGTATTCAAAAAGTAAAATCGTTTTTTAATGGGTTGGCCTTCGGCAACCCCTTTAAATAGGCAATAATTTTCCAAACGTAATGTGTCAAAAATGATTTCATGTGTTTGAAAAGAATGCACATTGAAAATGAAAAAAATTCTAACTAAACCCGTGACAGAGTCGAGCTCTATACCATTTAATTGTCTGAGTGAAAAAATGTAACAATAAGGCTTCTCCGGTGAAATTTATGAAATTAGTTAGTATCTCAATATTGCCCACTCAAGACATGAAAGACACCGAATAAGGACTTTTACGCATTGACAGCCCTAGAGGCGAGTTCGGAAAAAACGCAACATTCCCCGATGACACTATCAACACGCATTTTCCCAGCTGGATGAGTTTGANAGAGGCGAGTTCGGAAAAAACGCAACATTCCCCGATGACACTATCAACACGCATTTTCCCAGCTGGATGAGTTTGAGAGATACCATATCTTCGGGCCTCCGAGAGGCAGGTTGGACGTTATGACTCACTCTACACCACTTGAACTGTTATGCCAACAGTGTTAGTGAGTGTTGGATGCATTGGAAAAAAGATGAAACACATGCCTGTGGAGAAGGATCGGNTGTTATGCCAACAGTGTTAGTGAGTGTTGGATGCATTGGAAAAAAGATGAAACACATGCCTGTGGAGAAGGATCGATCGGGTCGACACCGGCACATGCCTTCCATTCAAACCGCAGGAAACGCAAATGGGTCCCATGTTGAGCTATGACGATACTGTGTNGACACCGGCACATGCCTTCCATTCAAACCGCAGGAAACGCAAATGGGTCCCATGTTGAGCTATGACGATACTGTGTGTAAGTCGTTGACGATGATTAATTTTTCCTTGCATATGAGTGTAATTAAATGATCTAATCTAAACATATGCCCCTTGACCCCAGGCGCTATAGGTTTCTGAGGGTACATTCGCAAGTGTACTGCAAACACAGCAGTAGTTGTCTGGTCAGTTGAAGCGGTCTACTGGTTGCATGCAGAAATAAATAATTACAATAAGTTCATAATGTATGTGGGGCAAGGGAGACGTGTTTCACGGCCCGAATGCCAGCCCATCCTCTGTCCTCCCACACTGCAACAGTACTCGAATTTGTAAGGCAGTAATGAGTATTTTTCCTCTTCTGAACTCGCTGTTTTTTT
>NQII01010512.1:4378-28578 GCA_002778355.1 Clitarchus hookeri
GAATTTCCTACGATGGCCACTCCTGGTGTGTACAAGGGCCTTTTCCTTGATCTTTTGTGTTGTGTGGTTTTATTTCCTTTTACACTGATCGTTCCAAAACAAATATCTCGAGGGGATGCACCTTTGTCATTGGTGCTTCTAGGTATATTTTTGTATGCCATCCATCTTGCAGTATTTTAACTGCGGAGCTTTTTGCTATTTTCAAGGGTCTGTGTTTTATCAGTAGCGGGTTTCACTGTAAATGCTTTGTGTGCTCGGATTCGATCAGTGCCATTACAGCCATTCAATTTGGCTCCACAGCTCATCCGCTTCTTTCCATGATCCGTGAGAAGTTTGGCAGGGGCATGTGGTATAGTGGTGTTGTCATCTTCCTGTGGGTTCGTGGTCATGCGATACTCCTGTCCTATGTACGATGTGCTGCGTAGTCCGTGGCCTTGTCTGGTATGCTTGGCAGCTGGAGTGGACTTCTCTCCTGCTGTCTACAAGTTATGGGCCATCTCTGACTTGCTTGTTTGCGCTCGACCTGTTGTTTCTTGCACCTCCGGGGAAGATGTGGTTTCTCGCCTTTGCATCGGGCACACAATACCTGCTTCGTGGTGAACCCTCTCCCGAGTGTGATGCCTGTGGCACTCCCTTGACTTTGTGGAACATTCTGGTGGAGTGTCGCATGTTTGACCAGGCTTGTTGCACTGTTAATGTTCCTNATCGGGCACACAATACCTGCTTCGTGGTGAACCCTCTCCCGAGTGTGATGCCTGTGGCACTCCCTTGACTTTGTGGAACATTCTGGTGGAGTGTCGCATGTTTGACCAGGCTTGTTGCACTGTTAATGTTCCTGATGACATATGGCGAAGGTTTTTGATGGTGGTAATTCTGTGGGCGGCTTATTCCCATTTTTACGTGCGCCAGGTCTTTTTGATTTGTTGTGACTTGGTTTTTTGTGTTTGTGTGGTTCTTCCGGAATATTTTCTCCTGTTTTATTAATTGTTTTGCGACTATCCTTTTGCTTCTTGTTTAGATTTTTAATCTGTTTGTTCTCTGCCTTTTGGTTCTGCCTCCTGTGTAGGTTCTTATGTTTTTACCTGACTTTAGTTTTTGCCTCCCATGGAGATTTTTAATGAGTTTTATTCTTCTATATTTTTGTGGGTGCTAATGACTGCTGTCGAGAGCCCCCAATACTACTCACTCACTCTTGGATCAACATGTTTATATACTGTGGCATGCTTGAGATTTAATTGCACGATCATAGAGACACATATTGAAGGTCCAGAAACCTAAATAATACATAGTGATATTCTTATAAAAATATTTCCATTTTAACAATTGAAAATGAAGAACTCACAAAATATGATATACATAAATTATTAAGTAACTTAAAGAAAAATATTCTTGAATCAAGGAATATAGAAAACAATAACCAGATAAAGGTTGACATAACATTAATTACAGGTAACTAAGCTGGTTTTAAAAACGATTATGTAAACAGAAATAGTAAGCAGAACTAGAGCATGTCGCAATTGAAAAAATTGGAGCCACGTCATTTATTAAGAATTGAATGTTACAAAATTAACTTTGTAATGACTCAGTGTTCATAATTTTCGGGACACGTGTTTCATTTTCTTTTGTTTTAGTAAGCTTCGTAATATTTTTTATCGGGTTTGAAATTAAAAGCAGTGGTGGTTTGTTTTACAGTGATAGTGTGTTTATCGGGCATACGTTTGCTGTTTTACGTTTATCAGGCGTCCGGTTGTCGTTTCGAAAGTTTGATTTTTTGGTAAGCGTCAGCATTATTTAGAAACTTTCAGGCTGTGTCGACAGGTTTTGTATGAGAAGTTCGTTTATCTTTATCTTGACGGCGCAGTTAAGCGAGACACAGCGCAGTTTGGAAGACGCTGCTGGCAGATGCCAGCTGCCATGCCCTTATCTTTGGAGAAGGGGGCGATAGGCCTGCAGAATAAATACTCTGGGTGTCTTAGCCTAAATAAGAAAAAAAGTAACCAACCGTAAGAGAAGACGCATTGGTCGTGAAGAGCTTCACCCACACCGGCAAGCACCCGCGACCGCTAAATCTTTTTCACTTCATTTCTGTTTGGCTTGAACTTTTCAATTCTATTAAATAATTTCCGCCGGTGTGGGAGGTTGCTAGGGTGCCAGGAGGGAACGAACGTCCCTCCTGCCTTCATAACTTCTTCTTGTGATGCAAGTTTTTGAGACATGAATAATTCGTAAACGACTGTGGCGCTGTACTACACTTGTCTGTTTATCTGTGAACAGTTCGCACTCTGCATACCTGGACTTCATATGAGAACTGTGTAACTAAAATGATAAATAAAAGTATGGAACCAAATAAAACCGGAACTTGACTATTTCTTATTTAATTGGCGTCCATTTTAAAGAGTCTCATGTTACTCCGTCTTGAGCTAATAGAGTGGTAGTCAGCAACTTAAAGCCGGCTGTAACTGTGCGCGTGCCACGTTACAACTTGAAGAGGTGCTAACACACGACACACCTGAGCACATGCATATTAGATACATTATAAACATATGATGCATATTCATGCACTCTCACTAGCAGTAACAAATAGGCTGAAAATATTTCAACGTACATTATTACAATGTTCATTAGGTCATTTTCTTGTTATCTTGAAAACCTCTTCATGAAGTTGGTTTTTGTCATTCATTATAAGCTACTGGACAATCCTGCTTGCTACCACTGTATTTTCCACAGTGATCACAGGTATATTTGTTACTGCATTATACGGGCGTACTGGAACTGGACCAGTTTATGTTAGATATGCTTACATCTTAGGTGATGTCATCACATTGTAGTGTGTAGCATTGTGTCGTGTTATGCAAGGCTCTTTGTATGGAAGGTGTTGACAGTGCTGATATTAGTATTACGACTGGAGTGTTTCGTAAAGGCCCAGTCAGCCTTTGTGTGGAGGATGGTGCCCTGTGCTCAAGTACATGCATGAGCAACTGCTCTCATCATTTGGTGTGAGGCGATCACTTTATCTACACTTATCAACCTCTCAACGGAACAATAAAAATTCCTGAAATCAGCACAATGAGCCCTGAAAATCCATCACTGCATACAGGCACATCAGGATCTTACAAATCATACGACCTAACAAGAGGGGCATCAGAAAGAGCTAACCTAAAAAATTCCAGGAGTAACAGGATACAACGTAAAATGCTTACCACAAGTAGGTGGACTAGGGGTAGCCTCCGATGCAGGAAACACAAACATGCGCATAGAAAAATCACACTTCTTATGCAAAATGACCGGTCACGCACAACCACCGTCACTACACATAGGAATATTTCCAGTACGATCTAACGATCCAAGGAACACTACCAACTTCATAGCCTGCAGCGGCTACATACGTGTAACAACAGAAATAGTAAAAGAACATGACGCAGACTCACTATACACACTAAAAACTGTACAACCACACATCAACCAAGTATATGGTCCAACTGGATACTGGACTACAACAGAATTCAGTCCATATAACAAAATACCACAAATAGAAAACGCAGTGTGCTTCGGACCCATCAAACCATAGCACCCACAACCACCACAAGGGGCTAAATAAACTCAGACCACGATCAGACGACGAACAATGTGTAAACGACTGCACTTCTGATTTAACAGAACTCCAAACCAAATTACAAGAAATAGAAAACAAATATGTGGCTCTCCAAGACACACAAGACAAACTCATTAATGCTTTAAAGGCAAAAAAGGCGGCTGCCTCATCAAAGAAACAAGAAAAATAATCAAAATGTATTTTATTAAATAAACACATACATTTTACACACATTGGTTGCATTTATTTCTTGCTTAACAATTCTCTTTCGACGTAATCAAACAACTCTTACGTGTACAGTGGATTGAACTTCTTAAGGCCTTTAATCTCACGCCACGTCTTCCAACTAAACCGCTCCATCCGAGCATCCCACTTCTCTCCAATAAAATGATTCCTGTTACTCAACACTATAAAAAGAGTTATTGATTGCACATATTCTTCCTTGCAATATTAACTTTATCTCCAGAAAATAAACATAAAGTCTCCTTATATCCTTCATGAAAATTAGGATCGTCTATAATAGCAAGTCTACAATAAGCAATATTCTGAAATCTGAATCTCTCAAATTTATTTACTTTATTACAATAACCAGTATTTATCATTGCATCTACAATCATAGTTATAAAAGTGCTCTTATACGCACTCGGCTCGCTCACAATTTCAACATCATTCTTTTTATCGTTAGACGTAGTATATACTTTATATAATACAACTAAAAAATTATCTACCCTCTCCTTAAAACCATCAAACTGAAACAACAAAAGTCTATTAACCCAATCACGAGTTTCAGACAAAGAGAAATAATAATCCTGCAAATCCTGCCTTACAGCACTAAACACAACTTTATAAGGTACAAACTCACAATGATTCCCTCTTACAAAATCAACCAACTCCTTGTAACTAAAACTATTCACAGTACTCCTCGCAACTGCAACAGCAGAATCAAACATCTTTTTATCTACATCCACTAACCTCATCGCTAGAACCTGCTTGATTTCGAGAATTCCTTTGCAGTTCCTTCTCTCTGTGCCTTCTCCAGTTCCAACTTGGCCTGAAACTTTATCATACCCAATCCTTCGCTATGCAGGCCTATCCCTGAGGGGTCTGCACCAAACGATATCTCTTTCTCCAAATGTTTCCACCAATCCTGCTTCGGCAATTGAGTCTCACTCCAAGGAAATAGTTTCTGTTGTGCTGCGTACCTTTTCTTCTCCAGGGGGAACCTGGACGTATACCTTACCCCTTCCTTTCTTGTGGAGATACAGGACAATGTTGATAAGGTAGTCAACGGTGCCAACTCCGAGCTTGTGGACGTTGTCGGTGGAACGCCTACAGACATCCAGTCCCGACAACAACGCACACCGGCACAGACGTCCGGAGTACTGGCAGTCGTGCCACACATGGAAGTGAACGCGCTGCTCGTCGCCTCCGGTATGCTGATACACAATGGAGAATCCGTCTGGTCGCTCGGACTGTCTAGAAATAAGGAGTCGATGAATTCTACTACCTTCTGCAAGGGACTGGTAGCGGATAACATCACCCAGGATGTGACACCTTCTAATCCCGTCATAAATTCGTTCCATGTGGGATCTTGTGCCAATGTCACTGAAAGCTTGAGCTGAACTGCACGTAACAACCTGTTCACATCTACTCGAACATCCAGGCTCTTGCAACTTGGTAACTTTGCCGCCAAAAAACTTAAAAATTCCAGAGGAGACTTTTTGTGACATGCTGCTAGTGAAGATGACACGTATAACACTTTTAAAACAAAATCGCAAATAGGATCAGTAAACTTCAATTTCTTTACAACTCCTTTACGAACAGCTAACTTACGTTTCAACTTAGACTTCTCAGGTGCACTTGGTGGTGTAACTTCCAATACCTCTATAGAAGACTGTGACTTGTCTGAGTCGGACATCGTTGTGCATGAACTCGCACAAGATATCCGGGTTCAACCAAAGTCGGCGAACAATTTCCGTCCTGCTTACACCACAAAACGTGTACAATTGGTATATCTGCATCCAAAATAACCTCATTGTCGCCAATATTCTTTACTATAACTGAACCAGGATAAAACATATTAAGATATCCAACAACTCGTGAATTAAATATATGATGACACACAATTGTAAGGCTCTCGTTTCTGTACGACAACTAAGTCCGGTTGGTCACAAACTAAGGCAGCCTTGCAACCAAGTACGTTATCCAGACCAGAAAGAGCGGCCCAGCCAGTCTTCAGTTATACTTGAGAACAATCATCAGTTTCTACCTCTTCCAAACAGAATGTCATACACTGAAATAGGAAAAAAGAGTCATCTCTNATACTTGAGAACAATCATCAGTTTCTACCTCTTCCAAACAGAATGTCATACACTGAAATAGGAAAAAAGCGTAATCTCTATCAAACTGCGTAATAGCTTCATCAGTGCCAAATGCACATTTACCTACTTGAGTAAAACCATTTATAATAGAATCTCCAACATCCTCATTGAACTTTACAAATACTGGTCTACTGAACTGTACATACCTTCCCCTTAGTGCACTGCTGAGTATCGGCATTGTCGAGACGTTCTGGGCGCACTGATGACCGCAATATACTTACTTACTGCCGCCAACCGACATCTATATATACCAACTACAACTGCTGAACAAACACTTCAAAGATCACACCAAATCCAAAGTACCACTCTTACATAACAAAGATTCAACACGTCATCTTCATAACGTAAAGATAAGAGTCACGTTAGAGAGATAACGGTAGGAAGCTATTCATTGAACACCACACTATTCACTCTATCCATTCCAGCAAAATGTTCTTCAGACCGTCACGGACACCCCTTCGGGTTGAATAGTTTTAGTTACAAGGAGTTGGTTGATTTTGTAAGAGGGAATCATTGAGAAGCGGAAAAAAATGTAATATGAAAAGCACATTTAAGTGTGTTTGTAATTAGCTAGTGTTTAGAATTTCCGTACGTTCTGTATAATAATAATAAACAGAAAAAATGTACTGTAAAGTTTGCTAGAAGTATCCAGAACTTTTCCATGCATCAGACGCAATTTCAACACATGGACGACCTTTAACTGGCAGTTAAGAAGTGCGCACTTCACATTAGAAGTACATATCTCTCTATCGAAAATTGCAAAGAATTTATGAGTGCAATAGCCAAGTTCGAATGTTACACTAAATAATCTGAACATTGCTGATTTTTTTTCAGTCATGCGTGATGAGTCAATAGACAATGCTGTACTTGGGCAAGTCATGCTCTTCCAAGCGTAATCCATACTGATTTTGTAGCAGTCAGACTTATTAAGAAATGCACAGTTAGACACAATGACGATGTTACTGATTAGTCGACTCAAAATTCTAGATCTATAGTGTCAATATCGGATATATTATCACAAGAAAATTGAGACATTTAAATATGGTGTATATTATAATTTATAATTAAAACAAGTATGTGGTATTACAAATAATTGAGCTTCAGTTTCTAAAATATTTGTGATTGTGAAATGAAAAACTTTTAGTTACAATGGGCAGGTGAAACTAATTATGGAGAGGTCAGACTAAAATTCTACCTGTCAGTTGGACAGTCAGCTTTATTCCTCTGCTCATAACCTCCTAATTATAAGAAGTGTTAACTAGGTGGAGACAAAAATTATCTAATGTGCCATTTTGGCAGCGAGTGACCACATCATGCTCTTGCATTCCTCTGCCATTTTGGCTGTGAGTGACCACATCATGCTCTTGCATTCCTCTGCCATTTTGGCAGCTAGTGACCGCCATTTTACCTTGAAAATTCCTTTACCTAAAAAAGGTCTAAACATTTTTTAAATTTATTCTTTTTGTAATTTCAATTTTTGGTGACCCCAGGGCGATGGTGGCCATATTGGATGATGCCTCGGACAGAGGCTCCCTCCGATGACTCCCTCTCTTCGTCGAGCCCCTCTACCCATTAAATCTTCTGAAGAGAAAATATTATGTCACAATCATAGCATAGCGGACATATTTGTTTTGACATGGGGTCACAGTAGCAGCGCAGAGGGTAGAGTACATGTTAGAGTTTAGTATGAACACTTTTTTTTAGAAAATGGTAAGGTATTTATTCAAATGAATTAAACACTTGTGTTTAATAGCACAAATAATGATATGATCTGGTGTCCTTTACAAGTTTCTTGCAACTTTATTGAATATGCTTAGTATTCAGATTACATAGGTATTTAAAAAAAAAAGGTTTCTTTAATACTAATTAAAAAAACAGGTCTGAGGTTGATATATATGTCTTTATTAAACACAATACGTATACATTTTATTTCGTAGTAAGCAATGCATTATATTCCACAGTAAACACATGCGTATCAGTTTTATGAAACAATATGATTTTACAAAACAAATACATTATATTTCTCTTTATTAAACATCATACGAATAAGACATTATTGAAATGAAGCAATCTAATTTTACAATACAATACATTATATTCCAGAGTATATATATAATAATAAAACAATTTAAGACGTGCACAAGGTTGGATAGTATGTGTTCGCGGGAAGTAGTACANCTGAGGTTGATATATATGTCTTTATTAAACACAATACGTATACATTTTATTTCGTAGTAAGCAATGCATTATATTGCACAGTAAACACATGCGTATCAGTTTTATGAAACAATATGATTTTACAAAACAAATACATTATATTCCTCTTTATTAAACATCATACGAATAAGACATTATTGAAATGAAGCAATCTAATTTTACAATACAATACATTATTTTCAAGAGTATATATATAATAATAAAACAATTTAAGACGTGCACAAGGTTGGATAGTATGTGTTCGCGGGAAGTAGTACAAACACACCATTAACTACCACAATAAAATTGGTACTAAACATGCAGATTTAATACAATCATTTTAATATCTACCACACTATTCTGCCCTGGTTTACCAAAACAAACTAAATATTAATCATACGGAAGTAACTATTAAACATTGAAGATATAATAAACTTTTTGCAGAATCAATATAATTGATACTAATAAATGCATGAAATTAAATGATGTTACTTGAACAAAACGTCACTACAATGTGAGTAATTTTATACCAACATATTTCACTATTATTATTAAAAACCTATTGTTAATACAATCAACGTGCATTTCATTAACTTGGCAGTAAAAAAATCAATTAAAAAGAAGTAATCAACCATACTCACAATATAAAATACGATCATCTTCATCATCATCATCACTGTTGTCCGAAACATTTCCTCCCACTTCAATAATGATGAGCTGCACATTTACATGGCCATCATGTTGCAACTCTCTTTCACAGTCCTTTGCTATGAGCCCCTCAGAGGGAGACAAGTACTTCTGCCACCTGAAAGTAAATATGTACCAAATGTGTGATCACTGATATTGTTTGGAAAAAAAAAAATTTTATAGTGGTTTACAGAGACAAATAATTTCTTTTATCCAACAAAAACATTAGAAACATGCATCAGCATGCAAACCTGTGTGCGTGGCTGTGTGTTGACAAGCACCAGCCTGCGAGTACATTGCTTCTGTACGAGAAACAACTCAGTTACCTGATAAGGTCACCTGGCCTTGACTGTCATAAATCACAAGNAGTACATTGCTTCTGTACGAGAAACAACTCAGTTACCTGATAAGGTCACCTGGCCTTGACTGTCATAAATCACAAGGCATGAGAGAAATATGGAGTAAATGTGCAATATCAGATTATGTAGGTTGTAAAACACTCCTTGTCTAGAAATTTATTGCAAAAGCTGTTCCAAGATCAACACTCTACTCTGGAAGTGAGATTGCTGAGTATCAAATGACTACATATAACTTGTGTCGCCATGCAAGCAGTACATTTTGCCTCCGGTTGGCCTTACCGCGTGTTCCCATCAAAATCCCCATATAAACATACTAATTGCTGATCCACATTCAACGATCGCCAACAGTTTGTTTTCCCATAATGTCAATTCAAAGTAGATGGTACATAGGCCAAAGGAGTGCTTGCATCAATTGTTTTTTAACACTTGAATGCAAAACAATGCAGATAGTCTACAATTGGTACTATCGATAGTATTGATATTATATATATATATATATATATGTATGACAGGAATTCAAGTGCTCACAGTGCAGTGCCTAACAGGCACATACACACAAAGAAGAACGACACATTTTCCACCACTGCCTACTTACAACCTTATCGATAGTATTGTTTACATCCGCAGCATTATTTTGTGTTTTATTGACTACGCTTATTCTTACATACTTACTGCATTCGTAGGTTGACGACAGTGAGAAAGAATTTTGTATTGTTATTCTTCACTCGTACGTTGGCAACAATGAGAACAAAGCACACAATCAAATACACTAGGAACTAGTGTATTTGACACAATCTGCAACTCTGTATCGAACGATCTGTGATCTTGTTATTGTAAACTGAATTTAGTGTAAGATTATGGATGCAGTATTTTAACAGTGTGATTATTATAGCAACCTATCCGTTGTGGGTTTGGTTAGTATCGTAAGGGTTTCCAAACGGCTTGACATGTAATGGTTGGCACGAATCTTAGCAAATAAATAATTTGTAGCTATTGTATCCAATGGATTGAGCATAGACAAAAATGTTAATATCACTATTTATTAAATTTTGCTCAATTTGAAGAACTAAAGTTTTTTATTTCTAGCGAAAATTAGCCATAAATTTACTTTAATAATTTGTTGTCAATGACATTTTCCAACTGCTTATTCAAACAAATATAAATTTTGAGGTTATGAATGTTATATCTCAGATCTAAAATAAAAGTCCACATTCTATGTTATGCCACATGCTTCGTATCTCTGTTGGTCCAGTGAAAAACATATATTCAAGAATCCACTGTAATTGAGTTGAGAAATAGGAAAAGCAGTACAATCACCTTGTCCAAATAGATAAAAGCATAGAGCGTAATTTTCCAGCGAGAATAGGCGTTTCCAGCAATGGTTGATTGCGATCTATAAAACTATTTATACAGTGTTATGAGATGTGCAATATAAGTCATTTGGACAGTTTCAGAATTATTGCACATCCCAAACAGTATAGACTGCACGAGACATTGTAAGGAACACGAGCTGAACCAAAAGTCTCCATTGGTACACATTCCTGCTTTTCTGTGCCTTCTACATAACTCAGTCGCTGAAGTGAACACAGCTGTGCACACATTCTCTGATTGTCTCTTTATGAGATTTCACATCATGCATTATTTCCACGTCAAATTAAATATGTGCAGTTTTTAGAAATGGCATAATTGTATTCACTTATACGAAGCAGAATGTATTTTATGTAACAAAATATGCAAAATTAAGTTATAAGTTAAAGTTAACTTGAACCTGTTATAAACAGTGCATACTGCCACATAGTTATGTTAAATATGTACAGCGATTATGTAAGCTGGCTTACTTTTCTGCGGTGACTTGAGAGAGGGCTTCCTTCCAGACAGATTTCACGGTCTCATCATCAAATTTCTTCCCCTTTCCTGTCCTACTGTAGAAGTACCTCTTGCAGTCACTCCACACTGACTCAATGGCGTTGTAGTGGCAGTGGTATGGAGGCAGCCTGATGCCCAGCTTCTCCAATCAGAATATCAACTCTGTGTCTAGAAAAAGTAAGGAATATGCAGTTAATTTGTGGACAACATGTTTTGGATCTACAAACAACACACAGAAATTCTACGCAACTATATTGTTAGTCTGACAGCACATGCTGCCAAGTACACAGCCGAAGTTGTGTGTCCAGTAGGACTGAGCCTATACCGGTACCGATATATCGAAACCAGGCGATATCGTAATTATCAGAATTGTGCGCAATTCATTTTTAAATTGCCGATATTATAACCGATATTATAACCAATATTTTGCCCTAAGAATCTAAGTTGATGCTGTTTTCAACTTGCCATAATTGGAGTGCTTTGCTCACTATTTGGTTTAATTAAAATAATCACTATTTTTAAATTGGTTTTTACTGATGTACCCAATTGGCTGTGTTTATTTTCAAAGCAAAACTAGGCACGTTTTGCATGATTGTTTACGAAACATTTATAGAACAAAACAATAGTAGCCACCATTTGCGTTTACTGAGTTTTATTAATGGAGGCAAGCTTGCAGCATAAGCAAAACTTAGTATTTAATCAGCCTAACACATATATAATATTAACAATAATTAATATTTATGAATACCTCCAAAAATATTTGTTCTCAATTGTTTCACGACAAACCGCGAAACACGAACAAACACGGCGACATATAAAAAAACTTGTGTAATCTTGTAATGTTGGTTATATTCTGCACATTACTGCCGCCTAGCGGTGCCCTTCCAACAGTCTGCCTAATTTTTGTTTGGTTTGTTTGCTGTTGCTGTAGTAACATGACGGTGTTAGGTTAGGGTTCGAAAGTGGTGAAATTATTTACATGTGCCAGCAATAAACAAATTATATGGCTGGTTGAAAAAGTGATTTATGGAATTTCTTGGTACCGTAAGCAACACGCAAGAATGCAAATCTGTTTACAATATTTGCAAATGTTTGGTTTCAAGAGGCGGTACTTCATCAATGTCCTATAGTACCACAAACTTAAAACTGCACATTTAATGTACGCACCATTTGAAGTGTTATGTTTTTTTTAAGAGTTTCATTACTTAATGACATGCTTTTGGAGGTTATTTTGGTCTTATAAATATGCTTAAGCTTAATATGTGGTTCCTGGATTTGTATTTATCATGCCTATCACTGAAACAATAAAAACGAAGACAATTAGAATTTTATTTATGTGAATGTTTAAAAAATAAGTTTTTAATTTTTTGAAACCTGCAATGATGTTATTTTTCCTTGTCAAGGCAGTATCGGTATTGGTATCAGCAATATCTGTAAGTTTGTATCAGCAATATCAGAAAAGGCTCTAAATCCATATTGGCTCACCTCTAGTGTCCAGTATTAAACTTGACATGTAAACAGATTGAAAAGAGTAGGCAGTGGAGGAATGCAACTCCATTGAGCACAGAGAGAAAAACATTTGGTACAGATACTGCGAAGTTACACATACTGTGTGGCTGGTTTGTGCTGTTGGCCAACTCCTACAAGTCTGGACGCGATGCTGTCTGGCAGTGTTGAGTTTTCATCTCTTTGAGCCATGATGTGAGCTGCAAGTTAGTCCATTTCGATGTTGGCAACTTCTCAGACTGAAAAAGATGGCATTTGTTAATGAAAATAATAGTGCTTAACATCGCGACAAACTTTTTAACAAAAAAAATCATATAGTCTGTTACATAATTTTGTTTCTGACATAAATGCAGTACTTAAATAAAGAATGAAAAATTGTGCATAACTGAAAATCTCATGATGTACATGTACAAAGAGGTGTACAACTGGAAAGTCACCTGCACACTGTGGTAGGAGGCATTGTCGAGAACAATTACAGATGTTGAAGGCGAGGAAGCAGCTGCTCCTGTAGCTACTTCTCACATTTCCCCGTTCATTGTTCCATGGTAGTCGCCCAAGTTACCACCTGTAGTGAAGACAATACCAGCATCTACAAATCCTTGCTCCGAGCCTGCGTCAAGGACAATGAACCTCTTCCCCTGGTCAAGGTTCCGACGCTTGCAGGTGTATGTGGTACCATCCTGCCATGTCTTGGATGGAAAACCTGTGTATAAAAACAGAAAATAACACTACATGATGTACATTACTCAATAACACTGAAACGATCATGCAACAAATTTTTCAGAATCTTGTCACATTAACAGTGTCATGTTAGCAGTGAAGGTGAATGGTGTTGTGCGATAAAGTAAATGGTAGCGTACTTTTCAGCGGAATGACTATGACTACGGCCCCACTCTTACGGTACCTCAATTACATTAAACCTTACAAGAGCGCACTTGTCATGTAACACACATTGCAACATCACAGACATTTTTGTACATTCAATCTTGTAATTTGTTGAGACGTTTAAAACTGCCCACAAACATTTACTAGCATTTGAGTATACAAATGCAGTGCAAATTTTTAAGTGTGTATTTCATTCAACAAAAAAATTATTCATCTCTGTTATATAAACGTACCATTTACTTTCGTCGTATCACCAATATTTTGAGTTACAGATGTCCACATAGTTAATTTGAAAAAATTTCCTAACCTCACTTGCCATGACAAATGTCCACCACATGAAATTATTAAAACGTTTGCAAGAATAGCATCTTTGGTAGTGAAATGTGTGTACATTGACTCAAATTAACTTTCATTGGAAGTGTTAACGTCCGTGAACACACACGCTTCGACTCACGCAATGCAACTGCAATCCCAGCCAAGTAGCGTCGGGCAGGTTATGAATCCAACATTCTGAATCTGTATGCTAACAAACTAATCCCTCTATCAATACCGAAATGAAAAGTAGCTAAGTAAATTTCCTGCAAGTCCTGTTTTGTTATGACCACAGCTGAGGTCCACAGACCATTGATAACAGTGGCATATACAGACTAGAGAGAGGACTGCTTCTCACATAGCCTGCTCCAGAGTAAGCTCGCTTACCAACCCGTATTCCTAGCACGTGAGGGCAGCACCACTAATGTGGCGTACNCTCCAGAGTAAGCTCGCTTACCAACCCGTATTCCTAGCACGTGAGGGCAGCACCACTAATGTGGCGTACAAAGATGTCCTTCACCAAAGGAAAATAGTCACTACTTTGTGTTGTACATGCAGGCAAAGTCACCAGAACAAAGCTAGTTAATATAAATATTACTTACGTGCACAATGTACACTTCATTTAATGTTACAATTGTGTTTTAATTAACAAGGGTGAACAAATTTAACGTCAGCATTCACAGTTTGTAGACTAGCAGACATAACTTTTTTTTTCCAAGTTATGGGCTCTAATAAGGACCAGTTTGTTGAACACTTATGTTTAGATTTTCTCATTGATTTCCATGTCTAAAGTTAATAGTAGTATTTGTGTTAGTTTCAAGCATTGAAAGTATCTGTTTATAAGGCTGTGTGTTAGCGGTATTTGAAAAAGTGGTATGTGGCCTCAGCCATAGTCATATGTATATGTCGCAAGTATGTATTGGTACCAAAAGTACATACCTATTGAGAAAAACCATGTCTCGTCCAAATACACGAACATCCATCCTTCTTCCTTCACCTTCTGATATTGCCTTAGGAAATCCCTTCACATTTCTGAGATTTTCGGGTCTTCCAAAAGCACCTTCCGAGCATCAGTCTTCTTCCACGAGAATCCCAGCCTGAGAAGCAGTCGATGCAAAGAAGTCCTACTCCCCTGGAACCCGACATCACCGCTGTTCTTCAAGGCTTCCAGGATTGTACCCAGTGTCACATGTTCTGCTGGAAATTGTTTTCGCACTATACTTACATGAGCACACATGCGCACACACATACTCTCTCTCTCTATATCTATCTCTCACTCTCACATTGCTAGAGACAAGATTACCTGGTTAGTCATGTTCAAACATAAGTAACTTGTCACCAGAATANTGAGCACACATGCGCACACACATACTCTCTCTCTCTATCTCTCTCTCTCACTCTCACATTGCTAGAGACAAGATTACCTGGTTAGTCATGTTCAAACATAAGTAACTTGTCACCAGAATACATGTAGTTATAGATCACAACATTTTTTATAGTAAAATCCTAATTATTCATTGCTGTAGAATTTTTGTAAATGGAATAATGGTAATTATTCAGAATAGGGGCTTTTCTAAAAATAAAAGTAATGGAAAGTTGTATATTTCCACTCTTCTAATTACACACAACACAAATTTACTAGGGCATTAACGTATTACTGTTACAAACCACAAGTACGAATTTCATAATACATGCCCACCTAACCAAACTTTACCTCATACCGCAATGAGTGAATGACTATTTTACAATTTTTATCTAACCTAGGATTGTTGGGTTTCAATCTAACCTAGAATTGTAGGGTGTCAATCTAACCGAGGATTGTTGGGTTTATTTAGTACGTTTTACTTATTTTAACACTACGCCATCCTCAATATTAAAAAGGTCAGCTGTGCAGAACCTGTTTGTTACTTTGAAAGGGTCTTTAACATTTCCTTCAGAAAATTCCCTATTCTTAACAAATACCCTGCAAACCTACAACTGGAACAAAAAATAATTCTCTGCCTTTGGCGAATGCACAGTGTGCAGTAACTGCAATAGCCTACGCCAATAAATATATTGCTGTACTACAAAAACATGGATTACAAACCTAAGTTGGTGCAAAATAATAATGCTGGATTTACAATGCCAGGACAGTCAGACATCACAGCCCCGACACCAACATAAATATTCCAACAGTCAATCAGAAGCAAGGTCACCCCGACAAAATCACGGCTCCGACAGGCGGACAAAAGTAGATTGTATTTTTACTTTTGTCGTTGTCGGACTCGCTCGGCAGTATAAACAAAAACATTATGTCGTGCAGATGTCACTGCTGTGGGAAATTTTACTCTACAAATATGTGGCAGCTATATACAGATTATTGTGTAGAAGATACCTGGTTGTTGATGTGACGGAAATAAATAATGATGGAAAATAGTATATTTACATAGCTTTCAACTGTTTTCACTACAAAATAGTGTATAAAATATTGTGATTTCTATGCATTCTAACGCGAAAGTATAGCACATTACTGGCCATTTTAAGATTTGCCGACAGTTACGATACCCTTGTCGGATGGGAACTGTCGGAGTATTTATTGTAAACACGGAACACATTTTGGTGGCGGAAATTGTCGGATGGACATGTCGTGTCGGATTGTCGGAGCATGTTCGTCGTGGCATTGTAAATCCAGCCACCTTTGAGGTCACAATACTTTAACAGGCCTGTAAAAGTACTTTTTGCAAGCTATCGTAACCCAACTAAATCAAACCCCTATTACCATTTTTTTTCGCAAATGTGCAGTCTCAGACAAAAACAGAACAGCCTACGAGGAAACAATTATGTACATTAGAACTCCAATTATCCGAATCAATTGGGACCGGTCCCCATTCGGATAACCAAAAATTGGGATAATTGGATTTTCCTGTAAAAAGGGTCTATTGTAATTAATTACTGTATGTATGTTGAAAATGGGTGAAAAAAACTATTTGTAAAGAAAAAGAGCTTTTAATTAATTAAATGAAAAGGCAACACTTTTACATGTTAAGCGTACTTACAAGTGCTGTACATTAGTACAGTATGTAGTACGTACCGTACTGTAAATTAAAGTCATTGCTTACTGAACATCTCGGTCAAAGTACACAGACTGTCTTCATCCGTTTTCGGGCAGCCAAGTCGCGCATCCGCTTGACAGTGAGAAGTTGCATGTGGTCACACTCGGGCTGACGCTCCATCCACTTCAATGCAGTTTCAAGGCCGGCAAATGCTTTACTAGCTGGTGGTACTGTGTCTGCTTCAACTTCTACATTAAAGACATTTTCTTCCCCGACACTTTCTTCTCTCACACTTTCAATCAGTTCATCATCATTTAGAATTTGAAACCCAGGGTCTGTCGAATCACACACCATCCACTCTCCTATTCTTCAGCACTATCTTCTGAACCAGCAGGAATTTTCAAAAGAATATTTCTGAATTCCTCTAGTGACACATCATCCTCATCTTCTCCGGTCTCTTCCCTTCCCTTTTCTTGAGCTTCTTTTTCCTTTTTCTCCTTTTCCTTCTCTTCTTCAGTTGATATGCCTTTCAACTTGTTCCACGCACGTCTTAATGTGACTGCCTTAACTAAGCTCCAAGCTTCCGCCTCCATGTAAGCGCAATCTTTAAAAAATTTTTTTTTTTTTGTTAGCCAACACACCTTTGTCTAAGCCCTCTACCAAAAGTTTTCTTGAAAGTTGCCTTCTGTAATGGCGTTTCATGCTTTCGATAACAGACTGGTCCATTGGTTGCAATAAGCTTGTGACGTTTGGCAGTAAAAAGATTGTTTTAAACTGGCCATTCCCTCTTTCCTACAATTATTCGGTGGGATGAGTTGGTGCATTATCAACAATTAAAAGCACTTTACTGCCTTCTTTTCCAAGACATTTTTTGTGCTTTTTCACTTCAGGGATGAAAATTTTGTCGCACCATTCGGTAAACAATGCTGCAGTCATCCAAGCCTTGGGTTGGTTTTTATAAAAGAGGGGAAGCTTTTTCACATTTTTAAATGCTCTTGGGCTGTTTGACTTCCCTATCAACAGAAGGGGTATTTTATGGCTTCCCGTAGAGTTTGCACAGTTAAGCGCCGTAACACGGTCTTTACTAACTTTGTCCTGGAGCACTCCCTTTTAGATGCTAAAGTGGTTTTAGGCAGAGTTTTCCAAACAAGACCGGTTTCATCAGCGTTGTACAAAAACTGAGGAGCGTAGGAGTCTGCTACAACTTCAAAGCTGCAGAAGATCTTATTGAAAAATTTAGAGTCTGCTGATATCTTCTCGCCACTTAAATCTAATTCACGGACACCGTGCCTGGACTTAAAATTTCTTAGCCAGCCGTTACTTGCTTTAAAGGATGAACAACCAAGCTTCTGAATTAAGATCTTAGTTTTTTCACAAAGAATCGGACCCGAAATTGGGTTTTCATAGAACGTTGCTGCAAAAAGCACTTGAAAATGGCATCTTTTGTTTGTTGCTGCCTTCATTGATTTTCTTGAAGAACTTCCCATCTTCGTTTTCAAGCACTGACACAAAGTTTATAAGTGTAGGTTTACTCCTTTTAATGTCTGAAATTGTTGATCGTCCAACACCGTACATCTCAGCCAACTGTTTACCAGTAACTCCTTTATCTGATTGCTCTATAATTTTTAGTTTATCCGCTAACGATAACACAACACGTTTTCTTTTAGAAGCCATGGTGAACGACGAAACGCACTCACAAACAAAACAACGCACCGATGCCGTCATGAACAAAACAGTGCCAAAAGCGAATTGAAAAAGAACAATTGCAAACCAGGCAATCATTACAACCACCACCACTTCTTCAAACTCCAGCACCTCCAGCCCTGACCACCAGAAACTTCCCCCCACCAATCTCCAGAACAACCACAACAGCCACCACAGAGCCATCCATTTCACACCAATCTCAACCTGAAACACCTCAGCAACCCAAACAACGCTGGCAACCCAGAGCTCCGCTACACAACACTCCCCAACCTGCCACCACTCACAGAACACAGACAATCCAGCCCAACCCTCAACACAGGCAAACACACCAGAACAGCCCCAGCTCATGAAACACCCGTCAATGAACTAATGCAATCTATACAAGACATTAAGATTTTCCTTGAAGCTCTTCGCCCATATCTTCCACTCATTAGACAAGCCAACACCAAACTCCAGTACGCATCCACACCAGAGGCTAGATTTGAAATTATTTTCTCAGCAATGTGTGACAAACTGAGCTTACTTACATGGAATGCCCGCTCAGTGACCAACAAACACGAAGAACTAATACACCTCATCAGCACGCACAATCCAGACATTATAGCCCTTACTGAAACCTGGTTCACCCCCAACACTCCATTTCACATCAAAGGTTTCAGAACAGAAAGAAAACACACCACAGGGGGAGGAGTGGCTCTCCTCATCAAAAACAAAATAAACTACATCATCAGACCCCAACAGATATACGACACCACTGAAGCGATAGCCATCCGCATCCATGACAACTCTGGACCACTCACTATAGCGGCAGTATACATTCAACCAGGATCCCGCAGCCCAACCACAGACCTGGAAACACTAAGAAATTTAGACACACGCATCATACTGATGGGAGATTTTAACTCTGCACATACATCCTGGAACAACCCCACAAACAATAGCCACGGCAGCCAACTTCATAGATATCTTTCCAACAAACCACTCACACTTCAAGCACCAACTTCCTACACTTATTACTCCCAACGGTATGACCACTACTCCATCATTGATTTCTTCATCACCTCACCTGACATCAAAATTAATAACATACAGGTCTCTTACACAGGCACATCAGACCACTACCCAGTTACAGGGAACATTGACCTCACACCCATATCACCTCAGCAACAAAAATACAACTTTAGAAAACCCAACTGGAACCACTTTCTAGACATCATCAATAGCAACATAGATCTAAACTTCTCCATGAACAACCCAGAAGACCTGGAACATCACACCTCAAACCTCACACACATAATCAAAACTGCAGCAGACATAGCCATCCCAACCACCACACCTTCTGACATACTACCCACACTTCCATCAAAAATACGAGCCATACAGAAACTCCGAAACAAATTCCGAAGAACATGGCAACACTCACGCAAACCCTACCATTGGTGGGCCTACACTCATCTCCGCGACATCAGTAAAAAACTTTACAAACAATGGCTCCAGGAGGAAACTCGCTGCACTCACCACTAAAAATGGATCTGTCTGGCAATTCCTGCGCTCTCAAAAACCCAAACCACCATACATGCCTCCGCTCAAAGAAGGCACAATCACACACGAGGACACCCAGGTCAAAACAGAAATTCTCGCAAAATATTTTGAATCCACATATAAACAGCCCATATTACCAAAAGCACTTTTACCACCACCCAGCGATTCCAAAGAAGACACATACTCACCACCACCAGTCACTCTTCCTCCAATAGACGCACACCCGGACACCAAATTAGTTACACCAAGCGAAGTCAAATACATACTCACGAAAACTNATAAACAGCCCATATTACCACAAGCACTTTTACCACCACCCAGCGATTCCAAAGAAGACACATACTCACCACCACCAGTCACTCTTCCTCCAATAGACGCACACCCGGACACCAAATTAGTTACACCAAGCGAAGTCAAATACATACTCACGAAAACTCTCAAAACCTCTTCCGCTCCTGGGGAAGACAACATTCCAAATGCAGTACTCGTCCACCTTCCCCAGAAAGCAATAATCTACCACACAAAAATTTTCAACAGAATTATCATCACATCACACTTCCCAGCCTGCTGGTAAATGCTATCATTGTACCTATCCACAAACCAGGGAAATCACCACACAGCCCTTCTTCATACAGACCCATAGCACTTCTGCCATCACTTTCCAAAATTCTAGAAAAAATCATCCTCCAAAGAATTCTCACAACAATAGAATCAGAACAACTTCTCCCACACTTCCAATTTGGCTTCAGAAAATCACACTCCACTACACACGCAATAGCCAGAGTCACACACGCAATATTCTCAGCTGTAACCAACAAACGCAGAGCAGCAGCAATTCTCCTTGATCTAACACGAGCCTTCGACTCAGTACATCACGGCCACCTCATTACAAATCTCACAGCAACAGGAATTTCTAGACACCTCATCCGCGTTATTCACTCATTCCTATCATAGAACCTTCCAGGTAAAAATACAAAATCACCTTTCCAGCCGCCATTCAGCAGAAGCAGGAGTCCCGCAAGGAGCCATCTTGAACCCAATTCTCTTCGCCCTATACATCAGATTACTACCAGTTCCAAAAGACACCAAAATCACCTTATACGCAGATGACACCATCATTCAGGCCTCTGACAAAAACACATCAGAATTAACAAGAAAACTCCAGGTGGCCTTTCAGACAATCAACAAGTTCTTCATCACTTCAGGCATTTCCCTAAACCTAGGCAAAACCAAAACTATATACTTCTCACGCCTACCAGCAGACATCCCTCCTCCACCACTTATTCTCAACACAGAACCCATCAACTGGTCAGACAAACTTAAATACCTGGGCATCACACTGGACCCAAAACTAAATTTTCAACAACACATCCGTGAAACCGCAGGCAAAGCAAGAGGAGCCATATACAAATTACACCATATAATCTCACCAGCCTCCGGAATAGAACAGAAAACCAGAATCACAGTCTTCAATGCTTTTATCCTACCACTTCTCACCTACGCAGCACCAGTCTGGATCACAGCTTCACCAGTAACTCACCACCCACTCTACACAACATACTACGCAGGTCTTCGTAAAATAACTGGTAGCCATTCACGAACACACCGAAGAACCATGCTACAGCTAACATCCTCAACAAGTCTAGTCACTCACTTACAAAACATATTTAAAACCTTCAAGGAAAAAATCTCAGAACACCAGAATCCATTAATCAGAAACCTCACTAACCACATAGCGGGACTCAAACCACCATTCCTATCCACAGACCACCTTAGAGAACAGCGGCACGAACGCCTCTTTTATATCAGCGAGGAAGACGAGCAACACGAAACAGAAAGCATCCACGACAACAGCCAACCTACACTCAACACAACCAGAACATGCACCCAAGACTCCACCACAGACTCCAGCAGTGACCCCAGCACAGAATCAGAAGACTCTTCAACATCAACAACAACATCAACATCTACATCAACAACCATTTCAACACCAACAAATTAAATCAACAGAAGGTTTTTTACCGGGGATACTCCCCTTTTTCCTTCTAACAACATTTAAGCAAATTTAAACAAATCAAGACCCTTCAACAACAACAAGAACCCCAAATCCAACAATAAAATTAAGACCTAAGAAATAAATAAAAATACCTTACCAACTAAGTAAATATAAGCACTTTAGAACATTATTTACACTAGTATAATCCAGCCTTCGATTAAATTCAATAGTAAATTCAATTCAAAACTGGCAATTCAACAAGAACACATAGAACTAATTTTAAGGCCAGTATGCATTAAGCTTGGAATGGCATTAAAAAAAAAAAACACAGAGCTGTCGGCCCTAAAAAGGTCATCTCGAGCCTAGCCCCTAGGGGGTCAGCAACGGTTGTTTCTCGCAGCGTAATTTTAGGTACGCAATTATTGAACACAACACACTTCCGGTAGAGCTCCCTGCATCCGAGATCCTGGCTGACCTCGGGGAGGGTCATGCNGCAATTCAACAAGAACACATAGAACTAATTTTAAGGCCAGTATGCATTAAGCTTGGAATGGCATAAAAAAAAAAACGCAGAGCTGTCGGCCCTAAAAAGGTCATCTCGAGCCTAGCCCCTAGTGGGTCAGCGACGGTTGTTTCTCGCAGCGTAATTTTAGGCACACAATTATTGAACACAACACACTTCCGGTAGAGCTCCCTGCATCCGAGATCCTGGCTGACCTCGGGGAGGGTCATGCGGGCCTACCGGAGATGACCACTCCACGAAACATACCACCCGGCACATCAACAGCTACTATTGAAGGGGGAAACATTACTTTTCACCAATCCACTACCGAAACACATGCTCTGTCCCAGGACACGTCCATGGAAACAACCGAATTAGCTTCACTCACCACGAGCATACCAACCCAACTGACACAAGATCAACAAAGACTTTGGGTGTTTNGTTCACTCACCACGAGCATACCAACACAACTGACACAAGATCAACAAAGGCTTTGGGTGTTTTCTGAGATGAATGGAAAGAAAGCAGCTCTCGACAGGGAAATGGAGAACGAAACATGGCAACAGGAAACCCACCGCAAAAGAATTTGCAGAGCCACTACTGAACAACAGCTGAAACAGATCCCGGTTCAAAACCGGTTCTCACCGATTGCCAACATCAAATACACAATCCAATTTTAATGCACCAGCCGCCACAAACCCAGAGCGCGCTTCTAAGGCCGGGCGCAAGTTGAGACGCAGTTCCGTGAGGTGACGNCAGAACCACCACATAGCCAGGGCCAATTTTAATTGTGGTTCAAGCGACTGGCCCCTCCTAGCTGCGTTTCCGGTAGAGCGAAGCGGTCAGAGAGGCCAGTTTATGGAGGGCTATTTTTTATTTAGGATAGCTAGGCCTTAGTTTCAGTCTGCGAGTCTTTTCCCCGTATCCCAGGCCCCTTCGGGGGAGTTCCGAGTGCTATGGAGGGCTCTTCGGAGACCGACCATGGTATTCCGCCTGAGGAGGGCGTGAAGAGACGCAAATTCGCTCACACCCTTGCCCAGTCAGCCCCCACCACGTCCGAGGAGATGGACTCTGATTCGCTGCCTGCTCCAGCCAATCAGAGCGCACCACCGAGTCTCCCATCATCCAAGCGAAATGACATGCGCCCGATCACTGTCTACCACACCAAAGAGTGTGATTACATGCATGTGGTGCGACTGTTTCGCGCCAACTTGAAGGAGCCAACAATCAATCGTGTTGTCCCTCAAGGCGTCTCCTACTTAGCAAAATCGTACGATGATTACCGTACTGCGATCAGGCTGCTGGAAAGCCTTAAAGTTGGCTTCAGCGCCCTGACGCCCCGTAGTGAATTGCCACTAAAGGTGGCAATTAAGGGATTGGACAGGTCCCTCCCAATCGATTTCATCCGGGAAGAGCTGGAGGCCCTCGGATTTGAATCTTTGAATATTCATCCCAAGCTCTCCTTAAGAGACAGGCAGCCCCTCCACATGTTCGTGGTTGAGCTCTCCAACAGCGCCAAATCGTGCGAAATATCCAGGTCCGCGGCCTGTGCGGCCTGGTTGTAAGAGTAGAGGACTTCCAGCGTCCTGAAGGGCCTGCACAGTGCAGTAACTGTCAGCACTTCAGACACTCTGCCAGGG